>PPLB01008080.1:0-21667 GCA_003706365.1 Citeromyces siamensis
CCAGTGGCTCAGGGATGAGTGATTGAGGTTTTTTCAACGTGGGGATTTATCTCCATGTTTTTTTCCTCGATCGACAGTGTGAGTTCTTAGATTATTCTTTGTATTCCGAATCTATTTTATTGTGTTAAAAAAAAAAAAAAAAAAAAAAGATGTACAGGAAAACGTGTGCAAAAAAAAAAAAAATGATTTTATATATATACTGATTTTGAGTTAAAAAAAAACCGTCCTTTCTGGACGGTGTAGACGTACATACACTACCTGATTACAATGGCCAATATCTTGGAATTGACTATTTTGCCCATGATTCGGGGATTAAGATAGGAAAGACCATTGAGTATCTTACGCAAGCAACCATGCATGGTCTGCCCGTAAGTGTCAAGGCTTCCCTGGTTAATACCTATGTTTACTCAAAGATCTTTTACTGGGATCAACATGATCCCCTCATTGAATCCGAGATTGATGAAATGGAATCACAGGTAATCTCACAGATACACAAGCACACACCATCCAGGAATCTTATTCCACTCAGACTCTTAAAGGGCCCCAGAGAACTTGGATTCTATGGATTAATGGATCTCCAGGTCCAACTATATGGAAGGCGAGGAAGATGGATTTCTGATCTGTTTGGTGATTTATCCGAGCCTCATCAATGTTTTGCCCTAGATTCCCTGACCAGGATTATGGAATTCTTCTCCTATCACACGGATCAGTCATATCACCTTTGGAACTTTCTGGGCCACAGAACGAATCCATCTGGACTTACTGCTATGAATATGTACTTCGGACAATTTGTCAGATCGCTCGCCGCTTCCTTCACTTGCTATATTTTGGAAGAAATTGTCAAAGTTCCCTTGCAAGAATCCAACAGAGGTTGATGCGTTATACAGATTTAGTCACCTCGCTATTGTGAGACTCCACATCAAAGATGGTACATGCCAGTTTTGTTACGAGCAATACGATGTCGGTATAGAACATTGGATTGAAGAATGCTCAGTCGTGGATCATCTCTGACAGAAGATGAAGACAGCGGATGACGTGCATCACCTGTCGCTCAAGCACTTCATTTTCCCCCAAGCAACAAAGAAATTTCTGATATCTAGGGGTCGCTATCTGGTGGAGTCGGAAGCACCTCAAAGGGAGTAAGAGAGATGAGGGGTGCTGTGAACTGGAGAGGACATATCGACAAGCTGTGTCCTCGTCGCGCTGATGAATGATTGAGGTTTTTTCGACATAGGGAGTAATCACTGTGTTTTTTTTTTTCCCCCTTGATCTACAGGATGAATAATTAATTTGTTTGAGTTCAAAAAAAAACATGCTCTTATCAACCGCGCCATATCATTTACTGATGTATTCAATGATGTTTGGAACAACAGCGTTCCATTCATACATCTCTGCGCCGATTGCATTCAAAGTTTTACCTCGCAAGGAGTTTTCAGCTTTGCAAAACCGCATTTTCCCCGGCTACTTTTTAGCGCAAGCAGTTGGACCCATCCTCATCGGCCTGAGTGCGCCATATGCCCTCACTACTGGGGCATACATCTCGCTCGGGATGACCTCAATCAGCGGAGCAATCAACTATTTTTGTCTTCTTCCGTGGACAATCCGCGTAAAGCAAAAGAGACTTGAACAGGAAGCCAAAGAGGGAAGAGACTGCCGGGAGGAGCCAATTTCTGCTGAGATGGCTGGTCTGAACAAAGAGTTTGGAAAGTCGCACGGCTACTCACTCATTCTTAACATGGCGAGCTTTATCGGTCTCACCTGCTACGGGTTTATTCTGTCCCAAGGTTTTATCAAGCTGATCCCTAAAGCCTAAAAATTCGGTGGCAGCATCAATGCACTTATACGATCCCATCCTCTTTCTGTAGCGAGCAAGTCGTAGTTGAGTGCAGCGTTTCTCGTGTCGCTCACCTCGTACTGCATTCCCAACCTCGTTAGGAACGCCTTGTTCCGCTCTTCTAGCAGCCTGGATGTTGAGCCAAGCCCAATGACAACTAAATCTGGTTTCGGGAAAATGATATCAAAAGCCTTGAGCACCGTATCGTCAAATTTCAAAATGTGGTTATCGAGCGTTGCTCGCCCGGTGAAATCAACCTCAAAAATGTGATTATTTAAAAGAAGACACCCGAGAGTTTCGCCACGAGGCCCCGGTGACTGTATCAATGAAAGATCGGTGAAGAGAATCGAGTCTTTACCGACGGTTTCCACATTGTTCTGTGGCTGCTCGCTCCGTGCAAGCAAATCAAACTTGGAAAGGTTTCTGCCCAAGTTTGCAGCACGAATCCGTTCACCACACAGACATCGAGTAGTATGAAACAGCTTTATTCCGTTTCTCATTTCACGTTCACACAGTGGGGGTAGCTTATCTGGACATCCTCACATCTCGGCCAGTGAAAAAATGCCTGTGAAAGCTATTCCAAAGACTTCCGTTGCCAGGAACGGTGTTGGAAGTTTTATCTTTCCCGTATGTTTGGAATCTCTTTTGTTTTCTTGTGACTGACGTTAGTGTAAAAAAATTACCATCCAGTATTGTAACTGGGGAGGCAGCTCGGATGGAATGAGAGACTTTCTCACACGAAGGCTGCGGAGCTTTGCCTCGCAATATCCACAGATCGAATTTGAAGTGGTGCGCAAGTCGGGCCACCCTGTTGTGAAAGGTTTTTACAACAACGGGAATGACAAAGCTGTGTGTGTGAGAAATTTCAACATTGACAATGTCCAAAACAAGCTCCAACTCCTGATAAACTCTTCGGGCGAAAGACTGAGAAAACCGAAACAGAATGTGGAGTCGCTCAACCAGTCTGTAAGAGGTGTATGGTCTCCGTTCCATGTGGATCCAGCTCACAGACACAGAATTTAAAACTGTATATAAATGATGTAAAGCATGGACTCATGTGGTTGACGTCTCTCAAGTCATTGTTGGTCCACTGAGGGATTTCCTGCTGCGTATTTCTATAGCTTTTGTGAAATGAGTATTCAATTATTGTTGTATTATTCGCTTCATCCCCCATATAGGGGAAGAATGGGGAGTTATTTCCAAGTATAATGGTCCTTGTGTTAGGAGAGTCAACGGATGCCACGACACGATCCCCAAGAGATTCTATGGACGACCTAGTTGAAGGTTTGCCACTGTGACAATCACCTTCTGTACTCTGTTGACTTCTTGAGCACTTTGCACCATCTTTAGATTCCTTATTTGGGATGGGCCAAAAATGGTTGAGCGTGGGAGGTTCGTCACTTGTCTTGTTTTATTAGAAGAACGCAGTTTCTTGTTGTCAACCGGCATGTCTGCAGAACTTATTAAGATTAAGAGAAAAGTGTATTATGATACAGAGATTGGTTTCTAAAATTCAGCAGCGCATGGTGATATTTTAGCTTGTACTATTCAAATCTTCATTGGAGCTTTGAAAGGTAATGGTCCGCAGCCAAAGGCATACTGAACGGTGTTACCGGGTCTTGTTCTTATCGGTTTAACCAACTTTACCTGATGCTTGCTGTTAAAGAAGTTCCATCTTCCACTATGGGGGATCTGTAAATCGACATGTATCGAACCAGACAATGCATTTTTAACTTTGCATTGTAGGATACAGACATATTTATTTAATTCATAGAGTTATCTCGATTCTAAAAATTCCAGATACAGACATATTTATTTAATTCATAGAGTTATCTCGATTCTAAAAATTCCAGATCCAGATTTTCAACAGTGTATCGGGATTACGATCCCTCTTTTCATGAAAGCTCGATCGATTGAGTTCGAGTGTTCCATACTGACCAATGTCGGCGATTCAGACTGAGATTTGATGTTTTACGAGAAAAGTACAACGGCGGTGAATGACGAATGCAAGCCGTAAGAATTCTATTATAAAACAAGTCAAATGGGACAGTTTGTTGAATTAAATGAGATGCCGTGTGCCAAAGTTTTAACGATGTAGGAAAACCGAACAAAGTTAGACAAAGAAGTCACTACAGCAGTTAGTGTTCAGCCCGGTTTTCCACAGAGATGAAATCAAATGGTGTGACCTTGATGCAAGTTGTCTATTTGGAAGGCAACCGACAAAGACTTAGGTACAGAGGACTAGGCAAGCGCATTCTATCCTGCATGATACAGATGATATATACCCAGAATTAGTTTCGATGGCTGTCTACGTTTGGTATCACAGTAGCCGTTCGTCCTTTGGTGCACGATACTCTATCCCAGATGCTCCAGCGACTTTATAGCTTTTCCCACGAAAGTATCAACATAAATCATGTCGACGTTATAACTAGTCACAGGGTCGTCAAGAAGCTACAAACACTGAAAAATATTGAGAGATATATCCATCCCTTGGAGATAAATCGAGTTGCCTGACGTCTCTTCGACGACGATGAATTATTTGATGTCGATTGTTCGTGGTGACGTGACCATGCCATTAAATACTGATAGTGACACGTCATCTCATGGTGGATCATCGCCCTCTTCAGTCCTGGAGTACCGTCGAGTTTGGTAATTAGTGGAGGGCCACGTAGGGTTTCCAATAACAGGGTGGTTACCAGATAGTTGGGCGGCGCTATTCCATTTTGAGCTTTCGTCAACTCGTGCAGCAGCGTGTTGAATTTAACAAGCAACATTTCCACAGTGATTTGACCGTTGAAAGCCAATTGGTCTATATCCGACAATATCAAGCGTGGAGCTCGTGGTCGAAGTAATGTCGTCCGTATGTCTGTGTAGTTCTCATAGGAGGACTTCGTTGGGCTGAGATAGCTCCTTTTCAACGAACCTGAAATACTAGCTCTGAAAATGTGGCGAATTGCACGGTCCTTTTCAGCAGTGTATTAGTTTTAAAGAAACCCCTCGAGTCCGAAGAAAGGCAGTGTCTCGTCAAATGACTTGAACCAACTTTCGGCTTGTGCTGATCCCCGTGAGATTCCGATACTTTGGCCGATATTATATTTGCAATTTGCGGAAGAACTCACTTGCATCAAATGTGGTAATAGAGGCGTAGCTGTGTTAAGGAAAAATGAGAGGGGATGGAAGTGTATGTGACGGACCATATGATTGATATGAGCCAGCAGGAAATGGTGCGACAAAAGTTGGAGGTGGTGGTCCCTGTGGTTGTGGCATCATCGTTGATCCTTTCATTCCATACGGAGCAAAAGAGGCTGTGGAAACAAATGGAAAATTTGGTCCCGGAGCAGGCGGCTGACCAAAGGGTTGTGATTGTGGACCATATGCCTGTGGTGCTCCATATTGGGGAACAGGAGGTGGCTGAGGAATCCTTAAATTGAACTGAGGATCCTGCGAACCATTGAAAGTAGCATGACCATATTACGGCGGCGGTGGCATGCGCACATGACTGATATGAACCGCTTGTGATGTGGTTCTTGTAGATTCCGCCTGGAAGGTTCATGAAGGAAAAGAGTTTGAGTGAGCTGTCGCCGGAGATGTCGCGTTATCATGGCTCGTGGCTGACGGGCCGATGGTGGTAATCATAAAGGGGAGCACCAGCAGGAATTGAGGGGGAATCGTCGTACTATGCGCGGTATCATATCAGATATTTCCAACCCGTGGAGATAAATTTAAGTCTCCAAGCAGGCTCGTAATGTTTGTTTGCATTACCACGTGGATAAAATCGATATATTAATGGGTACATCTATACGGCTATTCCCATACATTTATAGTGAAGTTTTTCATGCATACTTACGTCATTCCGCATAGAGATCGTACCGTATAGAATCAATTCGTACATCTCACAAATATTTGCCGGACATCCGAGATAATGTCTCGAGGACACCATAGGTTCTTGCGGTCATGGTAGCATTGATTGTATTTGAACGTTGATCAATATGGGTGTCAATTATATCCAAACAGGATGATTAGATACTTTCCTTTAATGTTTCCAGTAAACTCGGCAATCACGCAGTTATCGAGCCTAATACTACCCAAACAACCGCATGCTCCCGAGTGAACATCGCAGAAAACCCATTCACAGTGCCTCTAATCGTGGCTACCACCAACGTTTGGATTTTAAATCACGTATGGGGAAGGTTAACTTATTAGACAGCTTGAATAAGTGTATATTTTACAGCTCATATTAACAAGCTAGTAGTACTATTGATCGTTCATGTCGCTTTAGTTGCGGCAATTAATGAGACGAGTCATGCGGGAGGATGACTGTTATGTCTATGACAGCGCATGTTGCGAAAGAGATGGAAGTACAACTCAGGGCGCAATGTTACTTCAACTTTTTTGAAAACAAATCAAGTCAAGACACCTGTCCCAAGTACATAACACACAGTATGTTGTTGAGGAAGGAGATGGAGGTTCTGAGCTCAGCAGGTATTTTTTATGGTGCTTGATCAGTGTAGGCACAAAAATTGCGGAAAAGTCTACCCCATTCAGTTTATATAAATACCATGAAGTGGTTCGATATATTGTGATATAGAATGCATGCACATTCAACACCGCCCCATGAACCACGACTATCTATGCAAAACAAGGACTAGAATTGGGGTACCCAAGTGTTGGCTTGGTCTAGGCTTGTTATTCTCTGTCGGTATGAGGTTGGCAATATTTATACTGTCTTTAACAATTGTCTGCCAAGAGGATAATATTAATACGTTCGTTCCTTGAGTGGTTTGCTGGATAATCAGAGATGGTAATTGTATCCCAAATGTTTCCGCCATCGAGACTGACGTGTCTATCTGTCCTTTTAAACCAGCATACAGCATCAAAAACCCAGAGGCGAAATTCGAGTCTTCAGAACGCCTCCGTAATCAACGCTCAAGTGACAACGTTACCATGTGGATTCAACTGACATCCATCCCTAAAAGTTTATCTGTTCAAGATCTTTCAGTTTGAAGCGAACCGAGAGAGTCGATAACTGATTAGTTTGCTCTACATCCTGCCTAAAGATTATAGGAACATCAATCAACAGACCAGTCATAATCATTTAAGAAGACTCCTCTTGTGCTAACCATATTCTGTATTTCATGACGGTTCGATTTAAACCACTAAGAGAGAATCCTTTATCACAGTTTACAGCCACGGACACCGGGTGGAGTGCATTTTTTAGGTGGATGAGATCGGTGTTAAGATCAAGATGATATGGGTTCTCTGAGTCGAGCAGACGATTCAAAAATGTTCTCTAGTAGAAGTGGAGGTGATTTGAGCTCAAAGATGACGTCAAGTTTCATCAGGAACTGGGAAAAAGAGAGGAATGATGGTCTGTTATTAATCATTCTGACACTCCAGTGATTTTCCTTACTGTCATTTTTTCAGAAGAGAATGAATGAGTGCAATTCGGTACAAGTCGAGTGCAGTCTAAAAAAATCATTCGATTTCTCTACAAAAGATACTTGAGATGTGGTGAATTAGTAATGGTATCTATCAATGGCGATCTCGTGATGATTCTATGATTCTTTCATCAGGAACAGACGGATCTGAAAGATCACTTTTTTTCAATGCCATACGCTATAAACTAATACCATTGAGTGATTAGCATATCATACGATAATACCGTGCATTCATACGCAGTTTCGCGTATCTTCAGCGGGGACCGTTCAAAGAACAGTCTTACATTAGTCACCGATATGGTGTGAAACGGACCGAGGTCGGCATAAGTGTGGTTTTCTAATGATCTACTGGAAAACAATACACCGCTTGTGAAAAGTTTCACATATAGTACCTTGGTTATAGGGTAACAAAAAACCACTATTGATGTGCTCTGACGAATGCCTCGCTCAACGTAGTATTGCTTATCCCCTTCTCGTCGAGCTCTATGAACTGGGTGACCCCGTAATGGTCGTTCCATATTAACCCAAGGTAATCAAATACGTCCGTCTCTTCTGGAGTGTAATCGTAGTGGTAGCCGCGGTAAACTTTGGGCGCCTCCTCCTTCACGGAGACGTGGTACTGTTCATCGTATTCGAACGCCTCGCTTTGTTCTATCATGGTTCTATTTCCCTCACCACCAATTGTTTCGTATGCACACCACGTGTACATCTTGCACAGAGAGCTCTGGGTCCACGACTCCATCGGCTCAAAATGGTTTACTGAGTCGTAGTTCTGGTCCACCACGTAGTACCTGAACGACTCTGGCGGTGAGATCATGTTGCGTATTCTGAAAGGACCCTGGTAACGAGCGGTCAACTGTTCGAGAGTTACATCACCCTCTTTATCCTTGTAATGTTCGAGATCGTCTTTCGGTGCTCCGTCTTTCTTGCAGTGTGTGAAACCAGAGTTTATCCACAACAGTGTCGTGTTGTCAGCGTCAGATACATGACCCGGGTGGTTGGTGCACAGCTCTCTAGATATCGTATGGTGGTCTGCGTAAACATGTGAGTACTCCCCGATCGCCACGGCAAAGTTGTGGTTGAATTTAAAAGGCTTACCGGCCAAAAGTTGACCCAGCCAAATGTACTCTTTGTCGCCGTACGACACAGTGTTCAAAACGGGCAGAAACGATATCTGGACAGCGCTCAGCACACCTGCAAAATGCGTTTTCCTGTTCACAACGAAAAGGCCCGATTCCATCATGTGATGTGCGTTCGACCTGAAAAAATCTATGCGTTTCAAGTCGGCAACAAAGATGTCGTGCCAATACGATATGTCCCGCTCGCGCGGGATCACAGTCTTCTCGAGGAAACGGAGCACTACATCGTCATTGTGTTCTTTCAGTCCTCTATCGTGGAAAAAATAAGCCCCATGTTCCTTGTACGCAGGTATGTCGAAGAATGTCGACATGGGCTTCAACGGCACGGTATCAGTATCGAGCATAATCATCTCCTCGAACGAGTTGAACGTGTAAGCGAGAAGCTTGTTGAAGTATTTGTAAAACCCACCAGCGTAATCGTCGGCAATACACCGAGAAACATCCACAAACTCCAACTCTTGCGGAGGAAAAGTGGAGTCGAGCGCTCCATGCACATCGGGCAGAGCTGGTGATAGGTGGAGGGAGTCTGCGACAGCGATGTGCGCTAGCTTCTTCTCTACACGCGGCGAAAGATCACCTTTGTGCACGATTTGGATCGGGAACCGGTTCCCCAAAGAACGCAAAACCGCCAACAGTGCGGACAACTCGTCTTGGGAGTCGTCGTACGCAGAGATTACCAAGCCTTTGTCGCGAAACGTGGATACGAGTCTGCGGTTGAAGCATTGCGTGTTTTCCGGTAAGACATCGATCAAAACTTTCTCTCCCCTCTCGTACTTGTAGTATTCGGGAAGTTCCCTCGTGAGCCAGGGAAACATTGCCATTTCCATCTGTTTGCATTTTTCTTGCGCCGACTCCTCGTCGGACGCTTCCGCAGTGTCGAAAACGTTCCCACCAGCAGACAGGAAGCACCTGTCGTATGCCCTGATGTGCGAAAAGATGTTTTGCAGGTGATCTGTCACCAAATCGTTGATGTGCAGCTTTATCTTTCTAGCCTTTTCGATTCTGCGTTCAAAGTCGTCCTGGGAGACCCCGACATCAAAGTGTCTCTCGTTCAGTTTGCGGGAAATCGTTTTGAAATCATCCAACCGCGAGTTGAAATACTGCTCCTTCTCCAACACGTCCCCATAGTATCTGAGTTTGTCATTGAGGGAAAAATCAAATCCGCTCTTTGAGAAAACTTGGTCAAAATAGCGATCGCACTTTTCGACGAGGGGTAACTTGCCAAAGGACTCCTTCTCCGTTATATCATACGCGGAGGAAACCTTGGTTGTAAACCACTCTTGGTCGCAAAACTCGTACATCATCTTGTACAGTTTTTCAAGCTCTTTCAGAGAATCTGACGCCTCTTCTGCTGCCTTTTTCAGTCGTTCCTCGTTCTCCTCTTTCAATTCCTCTTGTCTAGACTCCGCCTCGCTGGACTTTTCGCTGCTGAGCTTGTCGAGCTTTTCTGCCTTGTCTTGGTTTTCAGACTCCAGTCTAGTCACTTCTTCTTCGTTCTCACGGTTTTTGGACTCCAGTTCCTTTATCAATGTCAAATCGGCCTCATTGTGGACGGTCTCCGTCGGGCAAGCCTTTTCAGAACTCACGTTCACGACTCCATCTGTCTCCCCAGTAGACAGCGAAGATGTGGCACCAACAGTACCATGCCACGATTTCACTGGAAGCGGCCACCTAGGCTCGAATGTTTCGTCAATGCCAGAAAGCTGAAAATACAATATAACAACGAAAGCTATAATACAAAACAGACCAACTAGCCTTTTGTTCCGGGAAACCATGCGTGGCAGACTAAGCCTTTCAACTGCAGATGCGAAATATGTGCCTGCATCGTGCGTTGTGCAAGGATGTCCGCGGCGCATACGTTCTTGGGTATCATAAATTTCTCGCCAAACGCCTCGTGTGTTGCACTACTGAGAGATGACATGTCCTTTCTTTTTTTTTTTGAGAAGCACATTTTGTTGGGCGGGATTGCCTGGCGCCTCGTGTCAAATGGGAGAAAAATACTCATACTCCACCAAAAATATAACAGAAAAGCCTAACTGTAATGATACGATCCTGTCTCAGCTCGTTTCGAGTCAACTATTAATGGATGAACAACATACCTGGGTGACGGCCCACGTGTAAATAGTGCATATAATATTGCCGATCCTAGGCACCGGAAACTTGCATGAGAAATGGTCAGATGTTCTGAAGTACTGTCATATTTTACTTTTTCTACAAAATGCATCGTGTTCTTATTGCACAGAGATTTTTTCTTGACATCCTTAGCTTGATGACTACAGCCCACCGTTGAATCAACGTGGTGTGTGTATGCGTGTATATGCATTATAAGGTAGCTGTTGGTCACATATCCTTTCGATACAATGTAGATGCATGCAAGATAGGCTGTACTTAGTCCCGTCCCATACATAAAGGTTTATCGATTCTATTGATGGCGAAATAACGAAAACGTTACCACGATAAAGAAGGGAAGTCTTGTTTTGTCAGAATACTTATCCTAGAGAAGGATCAGTTGACGTGAAAGAACAGCCGATGTATAGCTATTATTGGAGGACATTTAAGACAATGTCTTCAACTAGTGAAATCTTTAAAGTATCAAGTTCCTAAGCACATGCTGCAACCACCAACCCCAAAAGTAATAGAATTGTTCCCTAAAAATGTGTCTTTGATCGTCATCGCATATTTCCAGAAGTATTTGCAGGTGTGTTTCAGTTTCCTATTTCTTTCCGCTGATTTCTATGTGGTTTCTCCCCCTCGCCTTTTTTCACCCCTGGGTGAGTGAAATTGTGAAAATCTCGTAAGGCCACTAAAAATGAACTTACCTAGTGTACATGACCTTTCCATCTATCTAATGTTAAAGCTATGCCTTCAATTCAGAACTAGACTCCAGACTTTTTTTCGTCACGTTTCATATTTTGAACACTCATACTTGTAAAATCGTTTCCCGTCAGAACGAGTCCAACAAATTACTCATCGAACTTTGTCGTCAAATACGAATGCAACGCCCTGACAGTGCCAGTCCATACATTGTGCTCGTGCCATGAGGCGAGTTTGCTCAAAGAGGCCTTGTGATCCTTGAAAAAATTGACTGCAAACATTTCTGTTCATAAGGACCAAGGTGTCCACCCATCAACAAAACAATCTAAGATGATAACAGCGCAGGAAGGGTTTGGATGGCATTGCTGTATGCAAGCTCAGTCAGCGGCAGAACCTTCAGCGACAAGGAGATTGGGTTACTAGATTCCTCGACATTCTTTGTCTATCCACTTGCCCATTTGAGGAGGGATTCTGCACAGTAGTCATACGGATTTCGATACTGAGAATCTTGAGAGTTGTAAATTGTTGGCGAATGTCCCAGTTGGATCTTTAGGGATGCCGTGCACAAATCAGAACAAGACATCAACTTCATAGGGGCAATCAACGCTGTCGTGTCCGTCCTTCTCGCACAAGCCGCACCATTTTTCACGACCAGCACTCGCATCGGCTTTATTATCTGGTGTGTAAACCATGAGCTCTCCATCAACAACCTGAGCGATAGATTTTTCCTTTTCCTTTTCACGGTCAAATTGTGCGACTATACTTTCAAGTTTTACCTTGTCCTTTAAACTCTCTTCCAGTTGTTCGCGCAGCTCCTGGTTTGTCTTTTCCAGAGCCTTCACCGTGTCTGACATCGTTGCATCTGTTGGTTTTCCCTTCAGCTCCTTTTCCAGAGAGGATGTCTTCTCCCGGAGCTCATCCACCTGTAAACTCAGTTGACAGATTTCCTGGTCTTTCTCCTTGCATAAATCGGAAAAATATTTTGCCTCGTCCTCTTTTTTGTTCTTTTCAGCTTCCAGTCTTTTCAGGTTGTTCAACTCAGCTTCAAGATGAGCCGCACGTTCCTCCCACGAGGCCAGCTCTTCCTTGTGCGAATTTCGCATATGATCGATCGTTTTCTTGAGCTCGTGTGTCTCGTCGTTTCTCGAACTGGAATTCCTAACACTCGTCAGTTGCTCACTGAAAAGTTTCTTGCTCTCCTCAGCTTGTTCTTGCAAAGCGGAAATGGTGAGTAACAGCTCCTCTCTCTGGTCGTTAAAGCTTTGTTTCTGCCTCTCTAATTTCTCCTCTTGTGCGACAAGATAACTTTCTGACTCGGAAAGAGCCGGTTCTAAAGTTTCACTAATCAGTTTCTGCAGATTATCCAGAACAGACTTCTTCTCCTCCGCTTCAACGTCGTATCGAGCAATAACGGCATGCAATTTCTCATTTTCTCTCTTTATCTTTTCCAACTCCATTTCAACGTCACGCGTCCGAGGGTTATCACAGCTCAGCGGAGAAGAATCAGATGTATTATTACGCCCTAGGCCTATAGAGGAACTACGCGAAGACGGCACAGGAGAGCGTGAAACCCTTGTAGGGGTATTAAATTGTGGATTGGCAGAAATGAGTCTGTGATAAGGAAGGAAAAGACCCGATCCATGAATCTTGGTCTTGAAGTAAAACTTACCGTCCACATCTCCAGAGTTCTTTCCCTTTCCGGCGCTTTCCCCCACCAATTCCACCCCTGCGAAAACACCCGTTTTGCGATCAACAGGTCCAGTATACCGGAGGATAGCCGTTTCGCCTGAGGGCAGAGACACTTTGCGTCCAACTGGGATAGTGGGAAACATGATCTGGGGCAGGTTCGAGTCGCAGCGGATCAATTTTTGCAAGAGTAGCCTTTTTTCAAAACACAATGCGGAAGACCAATTGGGATTGCGAGAAGTCAGTAATGACTGTCGCAATTCCGTTGCTGTAAATGATGAAAAACTCTCTTCAATGTAGTCCATCGTACTTCCAAAGTAGACTTGGTAACATAGAGAGTCCAACAAATATAAAGTTCAGTATTGCACAAAAACATTACAAAAAGTAGGAAAAAATGTTTGAGTTTTGATATACACATTTATGGAGCTCGTTGCTCGATATTTGGACGGCCGACTCATGCACCGAGATCGGATCCTCCTAAGTGCATTGGGAACTCCAAGTCAGATGAGATTCCGAGATCATGCTGTGTCCTCTCGGGCTGAATAGATCCGAGAATAGCAATGAGCCTCACAGACGTTTTTGGTAGTACCAAACCAAGACTTTATTGCATCGCCAGGCATCTTCAACGATTCTGTGACAGAACGGAAGTCGAACATTCCGACTGCCGCTTCTATTGAGATCTCGCATCGATCGGGTTGACTCATGCGGCCTCTTTACCTTGAGCTTGATCCAGAAGCTGATTGATAACCTTGGGGTCTTGTCCCATTCTTTATCCCTAATGTACTGATAAAATGTGAGTAACCGTTCTCTATAGCTTGGACCAAGTGAATCTATCTTGGACGTATTGTCGAAATTTGTATGCTCAAAGGCTACACAGGTATATAGAACGTCGACCGTATTTATACATCGATTGTTTAATGGATGGCCTGATACCATGATGAATGACTCATGCTTTCTCATGCAGTATCGTAAGTTGTTTCATCGGAATCGTGTCCGAAAGTGGTTCATCTCCTTGGGTTATGAGACATAGAGCCCGGACCAGAGAGCGTTGTTAAAAAGTTCCTACCATGAACCATTGTCCTCAAATCACGCAAACCCAATAACAAAGAATCACCTTCAAAACTGTGGGTTTGTAACAATACCAACAAGAATGTGATCGCCAAAGACAAAAACATTTCAAACGCAAGAGAAGTTCCGTGGCGGGCATAGAACGTCTACAACAGGTTCAAGCAAACGTTAGACATGATTACCTCGCAGGTGACAGAGAGGCCTTATGCGTAGATACTCCGTTTTCTGTAAACAAAAGAACTAGCTAGAATTCTACAATACCATGTTAAAGCCTTTGGCGCATGTGACTCGCGTTTGGCACTCTTGGTCCCATCTTATTATGTGATCAACTATCATGGAGAACCAAGTATTCCCAAAAAATTCAGACAGACAACGTAAGTGTCGCACTGATTAGGAAAACTACAGGACGATAACATTTAGTAATGTCGGGTACGGGCCAGCAGCCGCTTTCGTGAATCACCGCCTGGTGAGGCTACTTATACTGGGAAAAATCATGACCCCAAACACATAAAATACTAAAGATCATGAAGGAACAAATTGTGTCACGATTCATGCGCCAATCCGCAGGTTTTTTTCTGGATGTTCGAATTGCTAGAAATATGGAAAACATAACACATAAGATATGTCAGTCTAGCCGATTCAACGCAAGGAGTATTTCGACTACGTGTTTGGATAAACTGTATGTGCACAATTGGACACGCGTTGGTTGGAAAAGTGGTCTTTATTGAAGCATTTCCTTGAATTCGTCTTCTTTCAGAGTAGCGTTTGCGGTAACACGTAGACCAATGCATGGATTAATACAATTTCAATTCGCCAATCAGTTCCATTTTTTTTTTTAGTTATTGGAAAGTCGGGTATCTCTCCAAAGAGTTACACATTTTGTTTCAGTTTTCCTTTTTCATCTTGTCTCTATATGTCTCCTGTGATGTTTATTGCCGAACTCATTCTTTTTCTGTGGGACAGTCTTCTGATTTCTTGACAAGTGATTATTCTTCAAAGATTAAAAAGAAAAACAACTTAACCGAGTTTGATTGCTCCTTCTGTTTGATATGGACTCACGTCTAGTAGACATGCACCATGAGTTATACCATTTATCTGTGTATTCTTGCTAGAATTTCTATCAAAACCTCTAACAAGTTTGGATAATTTACGAATTTCTGCGTAAACAGAAGCAGTAGAAATAGCGACACCAATATGCCAACTTGTTGGCCAGATGAGTTACAATAGAGTGGTTTATTCTGATGGGAACCGTCTTCCTTGCGAGGTCATGAATAGCCGTTTTGAGCATAGCCTTGATCATAAACGAAGAGTTCGTAGATTCTAATACGTGTTTCGTGCACAAAGGAGAGAAAAATCCATGTTCTCCAAGTATCAAATCACAGTCTGCCGAATTATCTTTCCCTTAATTGTTTCAGTTCCGTTGTCACTCCATCTACAATCAAGGAAGGGGAACTGACTGTGGCCCAATGAATTTAAACTGAACAGAGTGGTCACCGAGCCATCGGAAGAGCAAATACAGGGAAAATTACAGAACGAATGTTGCATAGACCAACATACTCAATAGAGTAAGCATGTCACAAAAGATTCGTTCACACAACCACTCCATAGGTAATTCGGCAACAAGTAAAGACATATAGACCAAGAGACGAGGGCAACTTCCTTAATGACATTTAGGCGAATTACTCGAAAAAATGTATTATCCCACCTATCAGTTTACTCATGTAATTTAATTGTCAGTCGACGCAGAACTTTTGTGCATCGTTCAAGCAAATAAAAAAAGTCTGGTTTCCAACCGAATATGTTTTGTTTTTCACTGTGAGTTTTATCTCTTTCAGAAAATGCGGGAAAAAGACGATGGCTCTAGATCGGGACAACATCAGAGAATTCGAAAATTATAGAACAATTCAAAAGATAATAAAAAAGCTGTTCTATCATGGACTACTGTTTGTGAGAACCTTTTATTTTGGCATATTTCTGTCATTATTAGCCTAGTTTCTACTGATTTTTGTGTCCAACTGGTATTACTTCAACATGTAAACTCAGGAAAAGATCCTGCTCTGTGATTGACATTTACAGGGGTCTGGAATGACGCCTGTTTTAAACAACGTGATTTCCAAAAAGAAGCGATCTGGGTATTCATTTCCATAAACGAGCCGTTTCTCTTCTAAAGTGACTGCGATATCATGTTGTGTACACAGTGTGGTGGATGATGAATACTTCAACCACATAATACTTAATAGTACGTATGCGTCCATTCTCGCTGACATTGAGCGTTGGTTAAAGTATCACTGTCACGTAAATGGACGAGGATAGAACATGTTTTATTGGACAAACCCTGGTGATTTACGTCTTACAAAAGTTTTATAGGATTCAACAATACAACAGGTTATATCAAACCTAGCTTCTCCATTCTGATCTTGACGGCGTTTCTGTGAGCGTCAAGCCCTTCTACAGCAGCCAAATCCATGACAGCCTTGCCGATAGCCTCCAAGCCTTGAGGCGAAACGTCCTGGCTGGTGATAAACTTTTGGAAGGTGGCAGTGTTGACACCAGAATACTGTCTGGCGTATCCGTACGTTGGAAGAGTGTGGTTTGTCCCGCTCGAGTAGTCACCGCATGACTCTGGCGAGTAGGCACCAACAAACACGGAACCGGCATTTTCAACTTTGTCGAGGTAGCTGGAGGCATTTTCCAATTGCAGGATCAAATGCTCTGGAGCGTATCTATTGCTCATGGCAAATGCCTCATCGATAGAGTTGACCAAAAGCGTGGTGGAGTGCCTGATGCACTTTCTCACGATGTCCACCCTGGGCAGTGCCAACGCCTGTCTGTGGACCGCCTGGTCGATCAAATCGAGTTCGTCCGAACTCAGACTGACCGCAATGAGGATTACCTGCGAGTCGATGCCGTGTTCGGCCTGTGACAGCAGATCGCTCGCAACAAAGTCCGGGTCAGCAGCGCTGTCGGCGATGACAAGCACCTCTGACGGGCCAGCAGGCATGTCGATTGAGCACAGAGCTGTGGTATCGTTTTGCACATACATTTTGGCTGCGGTGACAAACTGGTTACCGGGCCCTAGGATCTTGTCGCATTTTGGAACTGTCTCGGTACCGTAAGCCATGGCCGCTACAGCCTGAGCGCCTCCAGAAAGCACAATCATCGAAGCACCGACTTTGTCAGCAACGTAGACAACCTCTGGTGACACTGTACCGTCTTTTCTCGGAGGAGACGCAAACACAATCTCTTTGCAGCCAGCAACCTGAGCGGGAACTCCAAGCATGAGAGACGTAGACGGCAGTACCGCGGTGCCCCCAGGAATGTAGAGTCCAACAGTTTCAATAGGTCTGGCGAAACGCGAGCATTTAACACCTGGGCAAGTTTCCACGGTCATTATATCGGTTTGCAACTGTGCTCTGTGGAATTTCTCCACGTTTGATACCGACAGATCGATTGCACGCTTGATATCGTTGGGGATATCCATCAGCTCGGGGGCAAATGGTGCTTTGATAACCGAAGATTTGAGCTCCACCTTGTCAAATTTCGCAGTGAGCTCCAACAACGCTTTGTCCCCTTTACTTCTCACGTGGTCCACGATCGGGTTGACCAGTTTCATGATGTCTGCCGTCTTTTGCACGGGACGAGCCAGCGCAGCTTCAATTTCGGCTTGTGTACTGGTGGCGCAGTCCACCCTGTTCATGGCTATGCGACCAGAGTCCTGCTGCTCTTTGGCGACATATTTTTCCTTAGCGTCTCCTTTTCTTCTGGTCACTTTGAGTGACTTGAGGTGCAAGTTGCGAGATATATCGGCAAGGCTTACGCCATTCTTGACGCACTTTGTCAGGGCAAAATAGACAAGGTCGGCAGCCTCCCACGCGATATCATCAGCGGAGGAAGCCTCCACGAGCTCGTCTGCTTCTTCTTGAATTTTAGCACTCAAGAGTTTTTCGTCATCAAACAGCCTCTTTGTGTACGAGCCCTCAGGAGCGTTGGCAAGCCTCTCGGCAAGAGTTTTCTCGAGCGCATATAGCCCATTGACGCCGCCAAAACACGTTGGCTGGTTCAAGTGGCAGAATCCAACACCCGCCTGAGACACGATAAACTTGAGACAGTCTCCGTCGCAGTCTCTTTGTATAGCGTAGAGAGTTTGCGTCGCACCAGATGTTGCACCTTTGTACCACAAACCGTGTTTCCTCGACTGGTAGACTCCCGTCTTGGTTCTTATCGCCTCAGAGATGGATTCTTTGGACGAGTAAACCAGGCCGAGAGACTGGTTGTTCACATCGGTAACCATAGTGGTGTAAAGCCCGTCTTTCCTGTCTGTGGTGAGTCCGGCTACGAGGATCTCACAGAGGGGAATCTTGTCTGTCTCCGCTTTAGCGTCAGCCGTGAGCAAATCGGAGTCTATCACTGGAATCAAACCAGCGGAAACAGCCTTTGTCGCTTCTGCGATAGTTGGCCGTGTTAATCTCACGAAAACCACGTGGTCTTTTACACACTCGATTTTCTCCTCGATGAGAAGAGGGAATTGTTTGAACTTTTGGTCAACCACGTTTGTGGAACCTATTTTAACCACCAGCCTCGCATTGGGGATCTTTGAAAGAACCTCGTCGGCTTGCTGAGTGTCTACAATCACAGCCTGGACACCGCTGTTGAATAATGTGACCAGATTCGTGATTACAGCGTCTGAAACTTGTGAGACTTGTAAGTCCACAAACAGGTTCACATTAGGAGCGGCTTTCAAAACAGCATTAATGTTCTCTCCATTAAAAGATACAAGTGCATTCCCCACGACTGCGATGCTATCGCTGGAGGTGGGAACGCCATCTAATGGGAAGACGGGCAGTAGGGGAAACATTATGAGTCACCATCCTTACATTTAAAGATGATATGGCATGCGTTACGCAACACGAAAATATAATTCCTAAACAGACGTGCCTCTCTTTAGAATGAGCGAAATAAACCATGTAATTTAGAGACCTCGAAATGAATTATCTTTTGAATCGGATCCATCGACAGTTTGTTAACGTGTTGATATTCCGTTTCAAGGATGCACCCCGTAATTGACTGACATTTTACCCAGATTTTTGTTGTCTAAACTGCCTCGTTATGCGATACACACCGTGGATGCGTTGTAGCAGTACTATCATAGGTAGGTATTATATGTCGGGTATCAGCCCTCACAGGCTATTCTTCTGTGACTTCTATAGAATCACATACGTAGACTGACATCTAGAAGTAGATAGAATAGATGTTGATCCTCAAAATGTGATAACGCTGGAGTGTCGAAATTTCACATCGTTGGTGATCCCTCTTCCATCTCTTTTGAAGTGTAATAACCCAGTATAAACTTTATTGCGATCCTCTATATCGTGATTCACACCTAGCTGTTTCCAAGGCGACATGTCCTTTTTCGCAGGCACCAGTTTCCACCGCACGCACTATTGAAGGTTTCATTAATGGGTTCTCGAAAGCACTAAACACTTCAAAGTTTCTGGAGGTGTTCCAACTATTGAAAAGTTTCTGAACTTGGAATGAATAGCCATTATGTTTCAACAAGTGGTTTTTTCCGCACCTCGTGTTGTTTTAATAGATTTCCAAGATATCCTCACCGGCTCCAAACACCGTTCTAAAAAAAAAAAAGGTTACTCAGTATCTTTGACCGTAATCATCAACTGTACCAGAACATTGGAGGTTGCTTTGATTAAATTTGCTCTTGGATTGCATAAAGTGTCTGTTAAAAATCAAGCTGAGGGTGTACGGTAGCGAAGCTCCCAGTTAACACAGGTGATTACATAGTGGTTTCCACGTAGGGCAAATATGCATGTTCAACACCCTGCTGAAACCACGATCTCCTGAGGAATGAAACTAGAATCCCACACACTCGCTGTGCAGGTAAATGGATCATTGCGATGGTGGGATAAACGCAGACCCTATCAGTTTTCTCATCACCGTAAGTGACCAAGTTGACAGAAAGCGAAGTTGGATCCTTACCAACTTTTGCAACAAGATGTTGTGACATGATGATCCCAATTGTTCTGTCTTTTGTTGACGCTACTCCTGAACCGGAGCGACAATTCTGTTTATAAGATGATCTGGCGTCACGACCACGGTGGTGGTTTTCTGTTGACAGAGTACCTAGGTCGAAAATGATGTGCTTTGGGATGTCGGTAGCGGTTTTTCTGTGACGTGAAGATGCCTGTAGGTACTGATAGCGTACCCACCCCGGAGGGTGTCCAATAGCAACGTAGTCATCAGGTAATTTGGTGGTGCTACCATGTTTTGGGGTTTGAAAGGAGTGATGGTAGGATACGATGCCAGGAGAAAGCGTATCGGGTTTACATCCCTTCTGGAAACAAGATTGTCGTTTCCGCACATGTGAGATTTGACGAGAAACACGCTCCCCTAAAATCCACTGACGCAAAGGTATGTGATTCTAGGATTGATGATGTGCTTGGTTCAAAGACAAGATAGGTGGTGTTTTTGTGCCTCCAGTGATCTCAGCACCGCAGATGGCAAAGGCTGAAAAGATGAAACGAATTGTTACAACGACAGAAAAAGAGTCAAGTTGTGAGGAAGATCCAGACGATATGGATTGTGATACATCTAGCCAGGCTTCTGATCAGTCCGTCCTGTCCGAACGCATGTTGGCCGATCAAGATATGGATGAAATGTTGACAGTAGATGGCGATGTGGGTTCAAGATTGAATTCTGATATGAAGACGACAAAAGAACAGGCTTTGACACGCATTGCTCGTCGCCCTCAGGAACTTGGAACAAGAGAGGGATGATGAGAATGTTGGAAATCCATCTGGAATCCCTGCGATCAATCTTACTGATGATGATCAGGGGTATCCTTCGCTTACTCTGAAGATTCGGAAGAATAAATGTACATCTCGAGTGAAAATGAATGTCCTTTGGGAGGAGATTATATAGGAAAATTTGCTTTTGAAAGAGGCAGTTGATATTTCTGAATATGAAAATCAAAATAATTCTGGAATAGCTGCTGAGATGAGCATGATATGGCTCTCGTGACGACTCTTCCCTTGATCACGAACTGGATTAACTTGAGTGCTAAGAGTTCGGATGAGTTGGATGATGATCATATGACCAAATCAACATGACTGCGTCCTGTCTTCATCACGCCGTCGTAGACATTGTGCTTTGTTAACAGCATCACGAAGCGTCAATTCACCACATTCCTATTGCAGGAATAACGACAAGTCCAAACCAATGGAACGGGTCACTTCATTAGAAACAGAGTTCATGACAGCGGTAGTCACAATTGGAGACAGCACTGCCTCAGTAGTCCTAGCTTCTTCCGGTTGTAATCCTTCGGATTCAAATCCATTCTCAAGTTGATATCTCAAAACACACCAACACAGGTCAACCTTCAAATTCATTCCCTGAACCCACGGCCCATATTCATAGCGTGTAATAGGTTTACTTTCCGTTGTTGGTAATCCATAATCTTAATTGAATAATTGTAAATAATACAATAATGGTAGACTCTAATACCGAACTAGATGAAGACTAAAAAATTATTCCCTATAAATTTAAAGAACCTTGTACATTGTCAAGCAGAACTAACCAGTAATAAAAAGTTAAGGCCTGCACATACCGAATCTTCTGAGTGGAAAATGAAATTCCTATCCTTTTCTTTGAGTGCAAAATGGAATCCCGGAAAAAAA
>PPLB01008081.1:0-14589 GCA_003706365.1 Citeromyces siamensis
CCACGAGAGACGCGTTACATACGTACAAAATGCTAGAATTACAACGATGCAATCCCTGGGAGATTATTTTGGAAATGCTGGACTCGTCCGTTCGGTTTTCAGAAAAGTGTTTGACAATATCGAACATTCTGATCTAACCTAGGCCACCCCTACTCGCCGTCATCATAACAATTCTTACCCAACAAACGGCAGCGTGAAGTCTTATCGACACAAGGAGCGGTGGACCTGCGTCTTGAATCCCCTCATGACAATCCTTGGTCCAACAACCAACATTATATAAGTACGTTGATAACTTTAACAGAGAACCTTCCTTCAACTGGCAACCGAGACCATCACAGAACAACAATTTATCTGATTCGGAATTACTGTACTCATTGATGGTCTAGATTCTTGTTCAAAAATCTCTGTGTCATGTCATGAGAGAATGTTTCACTAAACATGTACAGTATGGATGGCCATTTTCTGAAAGCGGGACGAGGGAAGCAGATTATTCTGGACAGGTGACATCTTTGGCACTTTATTATAGGGGATCAAGTAGTGAAGAAAAGCCCGTAGCTACAAGGCAAATTAGGCAGCAGGGTGCTCTCTATGATTCAGTATAGGAGTCACCGACTCTATTACATCTTCAAGCCGAACCACGAAATCTGGTACAGAACCCGCTCTAATGGCGCCGTCAAACACACACAAGCTACTAAAATATTGTCGTCTTATTCAGCATCAGAAGGGAGACTCTCTTGGAAACATGACGGAGACCCCGACTCTTCCAATTCTGTCGCTGTTTTTGGATTCTTCAAATTCAGCAGAAGAGTAAGTTTGGAATTCCAGAAGGCGTTACTGAGGTTGACAGGTCATCATTGGCATGGAGATGGTAATAGCTTAAAAGAGTTTAACATCTTTTTTGAGAACCTCATCCTGAGGCTTCCACAAGGACACGTGAACGATCTGAAAACAGTTCAACACATTGTATCCATGCCCCTGAATACTTCCCAGTCTTGGTAAGCAACCCTGGCACCCTATCTGATGCAATGAGGACTGCAGAAATCCTAGAGAAAAGAGCAGGAATTTCCCCAATGCATTTTCACCCTCGTGCGGTACCTACTAATCGCTTCTCTGACCAAACATGGACACCAGCAGGAAACCTGAAACTAAGGTTCAAGGTAACAAATGGGCTCGCATCAAAAGTCTATGGATTTTCCACCACGACTCGGTAGATCCACAAATTCTGTGGAATATTTCTCTGAGTGTCGTTGGCCACCGCATTGAGTTCAACACCATCGGGTTCAAAAGATTTCTGGTTTACACCTTGCGGAACTCATTCATCGACCGCTGATGTCGCCGAAACCCAACGTCATTACCTTGTGGAGGTTGAAGAATTTCTTTCAAGCAGATAGAGCTGTATGTATTTGTTATCACATTATGTGCTGTAGGGGTCAGCATGAACTCAGTTTACCCAGATTCTCCTATCAGTCGGTCATTTGTAGGGAAAAAGCATCCATATCCTATCGATCACCCAAAGAACAGCTGTGTCAAGTATTGGATGCTGGTCTAGGCTCAGGATCTGTATCATTCCAATTCTCAAGGAAAGCTTCACGTTGTCTTCACGTAACGTGTTTGTCATTGTTTACCAGCACCTGCAATGGGAACTGCAAAATGGGTATCGTTAAAGAAACGCACTTCGAGAAGAGGATAAAAAGTTTGTCATTTGCAATGCGTACTCACCGAATGTCACAGTCCTACGGGACTCAGAATGGGAGGACCTTTATGATGAAAGGGTCATTTTGCTGGAAATTCCTTGATGCATAATTGCAAGCTTATCAGGTGGTGATATTCAGGAACTAGCATTATGGGGTCATCACCTGTAGCAACAGGAAGTTAAGTATCAGGGATTGGCTCATCAAAGAGGCATAATGGTGGAGTATATCACAACCGGAGACATATCCGTTATAATTCTGGAATGCGATGACTATCTCTAGAGCCACTATACGGTGTCGACAGCGGAGCGATGTTGTTACCTATCAATTGAATAGGAAGACGCACACAAGATGAGCACTACTGCCACAAACTCTACAACAGCACAAACTTGGAGACACGTTTCTCCTCAGAAGCTACAACTTAAACCTCTGTCACTCTTTTTCCCAGACCTAATAACCATCACCCATACCTTGCAACGAGTCATGACGCTCCTCGAAATCTGCAAAAAAACCTTTACTGTCAAGAAAATAATCATCGCAGTTTACTTTCTGTGACAAGAGTAGTCACCCCAGGATCGTTCATTTTTCCAACGAGAAAATATCCGTCGACACTTTATATCCCCTTAGATTTGGAATTGGACTTTACTGACCTAAGAGACGTGAACCACCCTTGCAGCGACGATAAGAGAAATTTTCTCGTGATTATGTCAGACACAGCATAAGCAGTAGGTTCTGCCTCCTCGCGCATGCGGTTCTTTAATACACATCTTTGGCCTATACTTGATTTTCTCCTGGTTGTGAGGCCAAAAAATGTTGATGGTGCTAGTTGCCGGGAGAAACCTGAACTGTGTATTTCGCACTCATATATTGTTTTCCTTCCAGATATCTTTCGTGATAACAGCTTCTCGCACAAGTGACGTAGTGGAGCTGCTAGCCCTTCTTAATCAAAAGCCGAGTAGCCGAATGCAGGATTCTGTTCCTGCGACGAACGAAGTTAAAAATATAAGAAACCTATCTATAGTATATGCACATTTTCAGTTTGATGAGCTTGAAAAAAGTGGCTCCGAATATTAGGACTCTTTCAACAATAAAAATCTTCCCCCATTCTATACAAGCCTGAATAGTATCTTTAAACAGTGCAAACAATGTGCACGCTAGTTCTGTTATTATTTGATGATGACTAGAGATGGTGTATGGGTATAGCACACCTCTTACAAAATTCTGCTGATGCGCTATTTACTTAATCGGGAAATTACCAACATCTTGGAGCCGCAGAGAAATCAAGCTTTCAAACGAAATAACAAAGAACATTTGGAAACGATCCTTTCGCAAACACAAGACGTCTTATTCCATAACAATTAACATGTAAAGCCACACATTCTCAGTAGGATCGACAATTCCTGCGAAGCCGCATTCATTCAGCACTGATTAGATTACCGGAGTTTAGATTATCGATATGCCAAGCGATCTTCGTACATGACTATGCGTATGAATTTGCGGAGTTCGCGTCCCGAAGTCGACTTTGGTGATTTTTCATTGCTTCAACAAAAGTTTTTCTCGATAACTGTGGATCTGTAATTAGATTCTATTTGGAATTTGAAGGTTTTCAAACCGGCCCGGTCATATGGATTGGTCAACTTTGACAAATTTCGGGATTCACAGCATGCAAGATTATGCACGTCATCATGACTAGCATCTTTGTATTCCAACCAAATGAAACCAGAAAAACATGGGAAACAAGCTCTGGTATAAACTTGAAGAAAATAGATATTGTGTACATATCAAGATTAGATGGGATTTCTTTTCGGATGTTTGGGAGCCGGCATTTTGAGCTGGCCTTGTCCTGCATGCATAGTTCTTATCAGTTCCTTGCATAATGTAATCAATGATGTGGATATTTAAAGCACGAATTTCTCGTCTAGAGACCATGAGTTCCCGAAATTCAGTTGAGAAAGAAAACTACCTCCAAACGGTGACATCCCCACTGAGGGATCAGTTCGCTGACCAGGGCGAACACGTTTTCGGTTTAGACCTGTATGAACAGGCACAAGACATTTCCCTCGAGGAAAAGGAGAAAAAATCGACCCAGGTGAGGCGTAAGATAGATATGGTTGTTATGCCCGTTCTGTGTGTTACGTATATGCTGCAGTTTCTCGACAAGCTTTCGCTTAACTATGCGTCTGCATACACCCTTAGAGAAGACCTTGGATTGGAAGGACAGCGGTACTCATGGGTAGCTGCAATTTTCAATTTCGGATACCTCTTTTGGGCTTTCCCGGCCAATTACATCCTGCAAAAAGTGCCTGTTGCCAAGTACACAGCTATTATGTTGTTCGTATGGGCTGTTCTGCTTGTTGCGCACGTTGGAGCGAAAAATTATGGTGGGATACTTGTGTTGAGATTTTTGCTTGGTATGTTTGAGGCCTCCATTTCGCCATCCTGTATGAATATCTGTTCTCTGCTCTACACGAGAGGAGAACAGCCATTCAGGATGTGCACATTTCTCAGTTTCAACGGTGTAGCCAGCATGGTTGGCGGTCTATTGGGCTATGGCTTGGGTCACTCCCACAACTCTCATTTGAAGGAGTGGCAGTTAATCTTCCTCACTATCGGACTGATGAACTTGGCGTGGTCCATAGTGTTCTTCTTTGTGTGTCCTGACTCACCATCCACTGCGTGGTTCTTGAATGAGAAAGAAAGGGCAGTCGCGGTTGAGAGAGTGGCCAACAATTCGATGGGTCTTCGTGATACAAAATTCAAGAGAAGCCAAGTGTGGGAAGCTGTCAAAGACCCGATTGGCTATCTTCTCTGTCTCACGGGGTTGTGCTGCGGTATCATCAATGGAGGCACTTCTAACTTTCAGTCTTCTCTCCTGAGAGGATTTGGTTACTCTGGGATCCAGGCCACTCTGCTCCAAATCCCAACCGGTGCTGTTGAGCTGGCTCTAGTTTTCGGATCTGGTCTACTGGCACTCTTTGTCAACAACCTACGATTTGCTCTTCTCTTTATTACGTGCATTCCTGGTTTGGTTGGCCTGATTCTCATCCACACGTTGCCACTCTCTGCGAAACACAGTTTACTGGGTGCCATATGGATGCTGTACACCATTGGGGGACCAGTCATCTTGTCGTGGACTATCATCAATGCCAACATTGCAGGTCACACTAAACGCACAATCGTTACCAGTGCGTGGTTCACCTTGTACGCTGCTGGCAATATTATTGGTGCAAACATCTTTTATGCCTACCAGGCTCCAAAGTACCAATCTGGAATGGTTGGCTGTATTGTGTCATACGTTGCCATGATGGCTATATCCATAATAATGTTTGTCATGCTTGTGTTCAGGAACAGAAGAAGAGACAAACAATTCGGCGAGGTGACCGCAGAAACAAAAGAGCAGGCCATCATCGAAGGGTTCAAAGGCTACACAGACTTTGAGAATAAGGGATTCAGATACAAACTGTGATTTAACTGTTCTCGAGAGCCGTTTTTGTTAAATCTCAGGATAGGAATATACGGTAGAGGTTTTAATACAAGGTATTTTAGTTCTTGCATGAGAATAATTTTTTTTCTACAACTCGGCTAGTAAAAATTAGCCGCCTGATGATCATGGAGTTTTATCTTAAAAGTGGCTTCCAGACTTTGGAAAATTCCATACAACAATTCAGTGGGCTCTACCTCCTCACACCATATGTCAAAAGTTTTCCCTCTTTTATCAAGGTCTAAGAACACCAACCTAAGGCAACCAAAAGAGATTGCATGTTTTTCTCGTCATCTAGATGGCAGTTTTAGTAGTGATGACTCGGAGTTGAGTTATTTCTATCTTCCAAATAGCTATATTCCTGCAGGAATAGACCTGCAAGGTGGTTTCTCCGATTTTGAAAAATTTGACTCTAGCAAGAATGGACAATTTGACGGCTTTCTCAATGCGTTGATGGAATATGAAAAATCAACAAATTCAAAGATTAAAACTGATATAATTACCTGGAGAGGCATAATGACGAAATTGCTGATACTGCCTTATGACAATAGGGACGTTGTCAATTTGAACGTTGTCCACTTTGATGGGCAGATATTTATCCAACTCGACAACAAGACCGAACTGGCAAAAGCGCAGAAACAGCAAGGAGGAGAAATGGGTGAAAGGCTTGAATACTCGGGTTACAAGTTTGAAAAAATGGCCACGCTGCAGAAGCCATGGGCAAAATGTACTAGAAAAGAGATTGAAAAAAGGCATAAGGAGAAAGTCAATAACTGTGAACAGTACTGTTCTATTGTGAGGACCGCGATCGGCAAAGTGCGTGTGCTCATGGGTGGAGAAATCGACTGTGTGTGGGATTACAAAGATACCAAAGATCCTCTTCCTCATTATGTAGAGCTGAAAACATCCAGAGCTGTTGAACATCCGGGGCAAGCCATCACTTTTGAGAGAAAACTGTACAAAACTTGGGCTCAATGTTTCCTCCTAGGGATACGGAGGATAGTTTATGGATTCAGGGACGAGCAGCTTATCCTGCGTACTGTGGAAGAGTACACGACTGATGAGATTCCAGTCTTGTTGAAAAATAGCCCGTTGCACCAAACATCGCGTCAGCCTGACGCAAGTGGCAAGAAAAAGAGCACCAACAAGTGTATGGACTCGCTCAAGTTTTACGGTGCGGTCATGGAGTGGATCTGTGAGAATATACCTAAGGAGGAGGACAAGGCTTGGAGATTATCTTATAACCCAGATGTTAATCGCGACTATCTTACGATAACCGAGATGACCCCGGAAATGGCGGCACCGCTACTGGACGACGACAACGAGAGCGAACGAATTGTGACGAAGGAGTTTAAGCAGTGGAGAAGGCAATTGAAGGAGGCGAGAAAGCACGAGTAGAATTGTTGATGAATGGGTATGTAGCATTATTCAATCATTTCATGTGGATTAGAATGTACAGTTAGCGTATCAATATTTGATGCAACTATGGTTAAGCATGTACCGCTGAACAGTCTTTGTGTATGATTTGTTTCCCAGCATTAGTCGTACCACTTCAAAACGTTCTCATTGCAGCTTCAACTCTGGTGTGATCTGGCCAGTTGCAGATTGCCATTTAGGGGAGTTTTCTTGTGGCTATAGAAATGACGTTCGTTTAAAAATGATGTTTTAAAGAATATATACAGTGCACTTGACGTCTTGGTCTTGGATCGATAGACTAAAATAGAGGTAAGTTGTAGGGCTGTTAAGCCGCTTCTGAGAATATGAAGGTTGTAATGCCACTTCGTAGGGGAGAATCAAGATAAACAATTTAGAACTATAAAGTTTTTCACACTCTATTACTAATACACGATATTTATCCCCGCACATAATTTAATGATAATATACCAGCAATCACCCAAAGCCTTTCGACTAAAAGCATTATTTTTCAATCATCCTCAAAAATATCAGATCCTGAATCTGCATTAAAACAGGCTTGTGCTTACGCATGTATCCTGTGGATTCCACAATTAGTACCTCATTCTAACTAGACTCCAAAATTGACGACTCTATCATGGGCACCAGGTCCATGCGATACTATATATAATCGATGGTCCTATCTTTCCAGTCTACATTTTCGGACTCCTCTTTCCATGTATTACAACGGCAGCACCTCATCGAGCTGCAAATACACTTCCTTAGTGAAAAGAACGTTTTCCAAACCTAGTAGTGACTGGTGTGACACAACTCCTAATGACAAAATGAGAAACACTGAGTCAAAGTTCGTCTTCCAGGACTCACAGGTGTGCAAAATGTGATGCGTTAGGTACATGATATTTATAGGCAGACCTGTCTATCCCGCAAGAAATCCAGCTGTCTGGTTTTTCTCAATGTGAATGTACTGTCCACTAAAAATCGAGTCGCTCGGCAGGTCGTTTTTAAAATTATTCAAAAATACAATCCTAATACGCGAAATGTAATAAGGAATTCTAATAACAGCAAGTTGTGGCCATAATACAGTCCTGGTGAATATTTTCGAGTGCACCTTGAAGAATGTCCCGATGCATACAGGACGAAGCTGACTCTGCCAAACATGGCCTGGCGACCGATCCAAGGATCCCTTATACCCTTTCTATGTACTTACAACTTTTCTTCAATTTCGTTATACTAGCTATAGTATGTCCCTTGCTGTATACCATTGTACAGACGGTATTGAGAGACATTCAAACGAAAGTCGACGAGTACGCAGTGATCGCTTTGCACGAGATCATTTCATGTGAAAGGGCTTACGAGAAAAACAAATGCGGTTCCAACCGTGTGCCACCAGCTTTACAAGGTATGTGCCTACAATGGAAACAATGCATGGCCAAGAACCCAAACGCAATAGGCAGGGCAAAAATTGGGGCACAGACTTTTGCTGAGATTATAAATGGGTTTGTCGAACCCATAAGTTACAAGGCCATTTTATTTTTCATCATAATCACTTTTGGGTCCATCGGCCTGAATAATACGGCATTTGGCTCTTACAGGAGGATGCGGAATTGAGTGCATGGTGACCGTGTCGGAACCGAAGTACCAAAAATGAAACCGTCAACCATCCGTTTGGCACACCACGTTCCCCTGATCAAATTTGTTGGTGGCCCACATAAATTTTCCCCTGCTAGCCAGGCGGTCAAGGCACATCCATGTGCCCCTGAGGGTCTTGTGCCTCACAGAGAGGACACAAAGAGCGAGTCGATACCCAATGTCCTTTTCCAGTCGAGAAATAACCTTTCAAAAAGATTCAGATATCCGGCTATGGACGAGCTGGAGATTGACGATGTCAACACGGGGGGCGCAGAGTACTTGATTAAATGATTGTGTATGAATTGACTGCTTTAACAATTTTTGTAGAACTGTTATCCGAGGATGCGTATACCAGTGTAGTTGAGTCCTCATTTCAGAACCTTCTGGTAGAATGAGGTGATTGTCTGGGACTGCCGTGTCCTGTACCTCAGCCGTGATTTGAACGATTGTTTAAAAATTGGTCCTGGGGTATTCAAGATCCGCAGCACAGGTCTTTATGTTAGCCCTTGAAGCCATGAGTCGTGAATACCCTGATATGACTGCGATTTCTCGACAAGAGAAATCTTCAGTCATGGCTATGATGGTCGAGACATTTACAGCTTTAGGAGGGTTTCTTTATGGATATGGCACTGGAGTAGTCAATGGACTTTGAGAGATGGTGTATGTGAAGCGGAATTGTACATTGGACGGTAAATGTTTTGCCGTTCTTGGATTATTACAGTAATTACATTCTTACGCGCTTTACTAGCACGTATTCTTTCCTAAAGAATAGGACGCATGATGACTATTATTATGGTTATAAGCTTCGTGTTTAATACCGATTCGATATTGATCCTAACTTCTGTTGCGTTGTTGTGTGGGGTTGGTATTATATCTGTTGTTGTGCCTCTATACCAATTAGAATCCTCTACTAAATGGGTTAGAGGAGCCTTTGTATAGACATATCACACAAGAACTGGGGGGTTGCTTGTGGCGAGTGTCCGTTACTACGTTAAAAAGGAAATGTTGGGCGATGCAATCCTGTCTCTTTCCAGGCTGACAAGACTACCGATAGACGATGAGGTCATTGTCGAAGAGTTGATTGAGATCAAGACGAGTCATGATTATGAGGCGAGTTTTGGCACGCCAATGATCCTTGACTGCTTTAGAAGTGGGCCATCCCTACACAAGCAAGGTTTCAGAATAATGGTTGGACTACCACTGCCTTTCAGCAGTGTTCAGGAACCAACGTCGTCTTTTACTACGAGGTCAACATTCAGGCTAAAGCTGGCATCACCGAACCATATCTACTCTCTTTTATCACCTACACAGTGAACGTTATAACAACGATCGAATAGTTGTTGTGGAAACGATCGGACGGCGCAAACTTTTGATTATGGCGGTTTCCCATTTCGTCACTGCCATCGTTGGTGTAACCACAGAAGGAGTGAAATCGAACAAGGTATTGATAGAACTCCTATGTGTTTTCATCGCTTTTTTGCATCATCTTGGGGGACTCTAATATGGGTCATAGTTGATGAGTCGTACCCTCTGGCGATACGATAAAAAGCGGTTGCTCTCTTTACGGCCACCAATTGGCTGGTCGACTTCATCCTGTTATTCATAACCCCATTTTCGGTTGATAATGGAAGTCATACAGCAGCATTGGAGAATAAGATTTTCTTTATCTGGGGCGATTTCAGCGAGTGCGGTGTGATGTTTGCGTATATTTGCGTCTATGAAACCAAGGGACTCATGCTGGAAGAGATTGATGGGATGTACAAAACGCGTTCATCAGCTCGCTGATCATTCAAATTCAAGTCAAAACTTCATGAACAATACGTGAGAACGGCACAACGGGTGCAGGTTTTGCCGGATGATGGTTCAAATAAAGATTTCAATCTGGGAAATATTTCTAACGTTTAAAAAGGGTCGTCAAGTGTAGCTGCAACACAGATGGATGCCGATAGTAGTACGGGCAGAGAGCCACGCGGTCATCAGAAGGAAGTGCTCGGTACTCAACGGGTATGGAGTTTCTGAACTATCCAAACAGGGGCCCACCTTCTATGAGATCTTCCTCTTCAGACGAAAATTTCATGACAGTCCAGGTTTGATCTGGGTGATTATACAATAGGTAATGAAGAGGATGAAAATGATTCAGGATACAGATACCCGCACCAAGATCATCTAGTGGCGTTCGCCAATGGACTCCACTTGCAGGATGATGATTAAAGCATTGTCTCCTCAGGCAACGGCAAAATTTATAGAATAATGCGTCACGAGAATTATAATTCAAATATCTATCAGAGATGTTACTATAAGAATGAACTTATATTCTCATCAGTAAATGGGTATTATGACTGATGTGTCAAAGATAAAAGAATACCTGGGAGCTGTAAGTAGCAGCCATGACTTGGCTTATTCTAATCAAAATCTTGGATGAAACTGGTGCTTTTCAGTCTTTTATTTCTATTCAGGCATCGTCGTATTCAACTTCCAAAGAAAATACAGAGATCCAGTAGCGAAAGTTCTATGAAGTAAGGACAGACGTTCCTAGCGAAGCCTAACATCATCAGCATGCATCATTATAAGTAGGGCACATAACCCTTACAGAATATAACATAATCCAGTACACACATAGCGCGTCTTATCATACGACGACAAGCATGGACCAAAAACCTGAATTAGTTGTTTGCATTTAAGCGACTTTAAAGACATACAAGACCTTCTGAAAAGGAATCACGGTTTTTATTCTTTCAGATTGTTGGTCTATCCTATATTTCCCTCGCTGGTATTGCATTTATTAATATACTGTTAAGGGAAATTTTGTTAGACAATTCTGAAATCATGGTATTCCTTCAGAGAATGTGGAGCGCATGCATTATGAGTATACCCACCAAAACCACCGATTAAAACGAAAGTCCAAAAACTGCAGAGGAGCAAGAGGGAAAATCTGCCATGGAAAAGTCGTTTTGATAATACGAGAAACTGGAAGCTGTTCGATCTGTGTAATTCGTGTCTTTTCAAGTAATCTTTCGTAACCACAGTTTTTCGGTAAATGATGTATTACTTCTACCTAAAGCTGCTACTTGATCTGAGTCTTTTGACACCGTTTTATACAGGAATTGGCCCTGTAAGAGGATGTATAGGATTTTTGGGGAATGCTCATTCGAATGCATCAAGTGTAGGTGTATTGGATCAGCCGCGATCCAATACTAGGATGCATGTCGAATGCAATACAGGAGAAAAGGACTACTGGATTCGGTTACTCTGCTTTTGATGAAGAAGGTCATTCCTCGTCATAACATATGCATGAGAATAGCCGTTCTTCGTGAAATTTATGCATTCACAAACCCTATGCATCCTCTTATAGGGCGAATTCCTGTATAAAAGGGAGTCAAAAGATTCCAATTAAGTAACAGCTTCAGGTAAAAGTAATACATCATTTACCGAGAAACTATTACTACGAATGACTTCCTGAATACTGGAAAGAGAGAAAACTATGAGTGGGAACTCCACAACTCAAGCCTTTCCTCTCATTATCAACATTGGATTACAGAACTAAAAACCGTGTGTTATGTTATCTTGGCAAGTGGATTTCCACTCGAAATTTTCACTCCAGTTAATGTCACGGAATCGCTCTGTAAGACGACATCTCGAGAGTTCTACGAACTGACAGCCAAACATTTTTCAATTGCCTGGTGATAATTCACCGCTGTTTTTTAAGTGATTTTGGAGTTACCTTCCTGTTCAGCGACTAAGAGCCACGCCTTTAAAGCTTGGTGATTGTGAGTTGTCTGAGTCTGCTTTTTATTGACAGACTAACAACAAAATGGGATAGTTTTGATAAAGACCAACCTGATCTGTATAGTTCGCACTCATCGTTTGTTTTTCCGGTACTCGGCTAACGTTTTGTAATGATCGTGTAAATGATGTACTATACCTGAAATTGCATGCCCTTCTATACACAGATGGCTGTAGATGATTGAAACCACCGCTCTCAGATATTAGGATGGGTTTCGCAAGGGCTGCGGGAAGGACACGGTATGTATTCAGTTTCTTTGACTGCGCATGATAGTAGTCATACTTAAGGGCCTTTATGTATTTGGTTGAGCATCCTGACAATAATCATTACTCTTGCAAGAGTAAGTCCGGTAGAAAAGAGAGAGGTAGCAGCTTCAGGTAAAAGTGCTACATTTTTACCGGAGAAACCTGTCACGAAAGAAAAAACCCGTGCAGCCCAATCTGGTTCCGCCTACTGACAACCATAATTATCTCTTTGTTTTTAGTTGCTCGAAATATCTCATAGTACCTGTATGCTTTCCGCCTTGCTTCGTGAGTAAGCTTTGCCATGGAATCCGCCTGCGGCTTCTAATTATAAGGTCGTTGGAAATCCTCGGGGAGATCCTCTTTTCCAAATTCGACGGGGACAATAGAACAGTTTACACCGGTGCTACCATCGATTTTCTGAGTTTTAAATTTCTAATCAATAAGTTTGACAGCATTTTGGGATAACCTTTTTTCACAAACACCAACTTGTCATGCTCATCAAGATGCGTAGACAGATATCGTTTCGCTCTCGCCTTGACACCTTTTTCAGAATATCACAATGAGAAAAAATATTGGCACAAAGAATATATTCAGAATGGATACCTTATTGGGAACCTTTTTCATGACAAACGTTGTACAGACCTAACTGTAAAGGTAGCAAGTTTCCGTCTTGTGACGACACGTTAAAATCTCAAACGCTTCATGAACACAAATCTGCAAACATTTGTTCCACAAAAGGAACAACACCTCCAGGAACTCTGCGGTGTAACGGGACAGCTGGACGGCTCAACCTAACTGTGTATTCCTTGAGTTCTTTTTCGTTCCTGAACTTTCCCTCAAAAGTTTGAACAATTCGAACAGGAACAAAACTCCTAGAAATGACATCAATGAATTGTGGATATAACTGACCTAATAAACTCAACAGCTGAATTAATGGACTTTTGGGAAGTGCACCCAGGGATTGCGTTGCAGTAGTTATAACTCAAAACATATTTCAGATGCCCCGAAACAGTTTTCTTGTAACTTTTCCAAAACAAAAGGTTTCCTAAACATTTTTAAGATACTCGTGGTGTCAAGAAAGCCTCAATGTTTTAATTCTTGAGATTGGTCATTTAAGTCTGAAATATACCTCAGCATTCTCGACATCTAGTTCCTTTTGAACCTTGCGTCGCTACCATGTGAAGTATCATGACCATCGTGTGCAGTGGATGCATCTGGTGGATTGTTGCTAGAGGGATTATATAGAGAATGAGATACAATAGTAAAAGATGTTTGGGGGAGGTTTATAGATATTTGTGTTTCCTTGTGATATATCACTTACCTTCGCAGTTTCCTTGCCGAGAGACTGTTTTTAATAATTATAGTTATCTTCTTTGTGAGACAAATGATGCGCTTGTATAACCAGTTGCCAACCATTTATAACAGGCGTGACTCGCTCTTGCAGTATTTTTATATCCATCTCACTTTCTTCTGTCATTTCTCGTTGTCCATATATTCGGTTAATTAAAGATCTTTGTAATTTTAGTCTGACTGTTTATTTCTGGAAGAAAAACATTTCGAGTGCAAAAAACAAATATGCTACACAAATCGAACAACGATAAATCTTTGAATAACGAGCTTTCAAGTGCTTTCACTGGGCCGTTTTCTTCGATTTATCCTGTAGATCGTACCTTTTATTGCTGAGCTACTTAGTAACGTTCGCTTCGATTGGTTCCCCTCAATAAATGGGCTAATGCAGGGAGGAGAACTACGTCTTTGCTAAATAATTGCGTAAAATATGACCTCTTTGTAGGGCCCGCAAAGAGTGTCGATTTTCTAACGTCTAGATTTTTTTTTTTTTTTTTTTTTTCTTGTTCTTTAAAGTTACTGCTGACGAGCAGAACAGCCTTTTTTCAAGGCACTCTGGCCAGGCGAGCTTGAGGAAACTCATCTCTTCCTGGCCAAAATTGTATTAACACGTAGTATAAGGGGGAGTATGTCAATTTTTTTCCAGGATTCCATTTTGCACTCAAGTAAAAAGGATGGGCTTACCATTTTATACCTTGCAAACTAATTCTTTATATGCTTCATTGATACCATCTTTTCCAATTACTGCTGCAAGATAAAGTCTATCTCGGATCTTCCGGGGATCAGCAATTTCTCAAAGGTGATCCATGTTGTGTCTCAAACATTAAAACTGGCGACTATTGGTATTTCCAGGGGATTTCAATGAATTATACCATTAAAAGTCCACTGCGTATACATGAAATAGTGAAGATTGCAGCCCTGTACAATCTTATAGCTCCCTTGTCACTACTTAATATGACGTGAGCTTGCATGTAGCTGTTTTCCAAACCCTCGAAAGAT
>PPLB01008088.1:0-19392 GCA_003706365.1 Citeromyces siamensis
GGAACATTGATGTATTTGGCTGTAACAGTCAGCAATATCTCGCCAAATTCACAAGATATCCCCACCCAGAGATTAAGGAAAAGATAAGACAAGTCTTCTCATATTTGTTTTCAACGACAGATTTGGGCATCGTATTTTCAAAGGATACTCAACAGCCAAAAAGATTTATATTCTACGTGGATTCAGATTATAAAGTGAGCCAATTTCGAAAAGATCGCAGAATGCGTACGTATGCAAACGCATGGGAGGAGCTGTTTCTTGGAATCAAAGCCAACGACTCTCACGCGTCAGAGTTCATGTGAGGCAGAATACCTAATGTTAGCCTCTAACGAATCTATGTGGCTGACACAAGCCATCAGGTTCCTGAATAAAGAGGATGAGAAGGTACCCTTGTTTTATGTTGACAATATGTCTGCCATTCAGACAGCTAGGAATCCCGGTTTCATGCATGGACAAAAAATTTCGATGAAAAAGATCGCCTGCCGCATAAGAGAATCGAAGTCAAGTTCCTCAGTGGAAAAATGTTATACAACGATTGTGGGGGTTGAGTCGAAATCTGCACTACAATGCATGGTATGACGCAAATCTATTCAAGACTTCACATATGTATCTGGTGATGATGGTCACCACGCCACTCATGTATCGTTGGCATTGGATCGATTCTTAGTACAGTCGTTGTATAAATACGTAGTCCAACCATCCGTAAAGGAGAGCAGAAATGAACTCGTCAATAAACCAACAGTTTCCCGTTAACGTGCTCCAGGAAGCTGTCCACGTTTCCCCGGAAGAATGGGTATTTCGAGTGCCCAACAGTTCCAGAGATGTGCCGCAAACCTCACAATTGCCTAGCGTTGCCCTTTGGGCAGACCGGGGAGAAAGCGTGAATCTTCTGAGTATCAGAGATATTTCCACCCCGTGGAGATACATTCAAGTTTCCAAGCAGACTAGTAATGTTTGTTTCGAGCATTTGGTCTGGGATTGTAACGAGGTTGTCAACTTCATGCAGCAGTCAGAGTCCCTTCCTTGTGCCCCTGGTACAACAATCCATCGGCTTTCAGTATGCCCACGAGCAAAACACACGGATTTGGTTCTGAGGTGTTAACTCTAACGCATGTTGCCCATCCCTTCTACGTCAATAGCGGTGCCTTCTGGACCTGTGGGGAATTCGTTGGCCATTGGCTGGCTCGAAGTCATGCACCATCTCACGGTTAGATTGAGTTCTCCAGAGTCAACTATTACAAGGTTTAGTGAGATTGGGCCAGGATCTGTGCCAACACTGGCCACCAGGTTTCCTGGCTCGAATGCGATTGAGCAAATACCGACCGAGCTGTTGTTTTAGTACTAGAGCGTGCACTGGGTTTTGATGGCGATTTAGTTTAATGGCCGTTGGCTGTGGTAGCCTATGACGAGTTGCCGTGGGACTCTTCGACGTCGATGTATTCTATGATGGTGACTGTACGCGGTAACGTGATAATGCCATTAAGTATTGATAACGACGTGTCGTCGCCGGATTCAGTCCTGGAGTAAAGTTGAATTTGGTAATTAGTGGCTCACAAGGGCCACGGACGGTGAATAGGAGGATGGTTACCAGATAGTTGGGCGGTGCTATTTGAGCTCCTCAGCTCGTGCAGGAGCGTGTTGAATTTAAGAAAAAACTTTTCCACAGTGGTTTGACCCTTGAAAGGCAATTGGTCTATATCCGACAACAGCAAACGTGGATCTCGCGGTCGAAGTAACGTCGACCCATGTCTGTGTAGTTCTCATAGGAGGACTTTGTTGGGTCGAGATAGCTCTTCCTCAACGGGCCCAAAATACTAGCTCTGAAAATGTGGCGAATTGCACGGTCCATTTCAGCAGTTTGTTGGTTTTGAAGAAAACCCTCGAGTCCGAAGGAAGACAATGTCTCTTCAAGATCTTTGGCTTGTACTGATCCCCGTAAGATTCCAATACTGTGGCCAAATTTGCGGAAGAACTCGCTTGCATCAAATGTGGTAGAGGCGCAGGTGTGCCGGGGAAAAATGGGAGGGATGGAAGTGCATGTGATGATGATTGATGCGAGCCAGCAGGGCGTGGAAAGCTGGAGATGTGGTGCTATGATGGCTCGTCGTTCGACCCGTGATGGTGGCAATCATAAACGGGAGCATCAGCAATTGGGGATCGTAGTACTATTCGCTATTTCCCTCCCTTGGAGATAGATTGAAGTCTCCAAGCAGACTAGTAACGTTTGTTTGCATTGCCGGGTGGATAAAATCGATATATTAATCGATCCCCTAATACAGGAATTCCGATACCTTTATAGTAAAGTCTTTTCACCATGCATACTTACGTCATCCCGCATAGAGATCGCACGATAAGGAATCAATTCGTACATCTCACAATATCCTGCTTCAAACGACCAATGTGTCCCGATTGCACGGTCTGGAAAACACATATGTTGGCCATGGTCGCGTGGCCGCAATTGGCAAGTTAAAACTTCAAACGCTAGCGCATCCGATCAATGTCTGGGAAATCTTTTATACTTGAAGGCGTACGCCGGGCATTTTTTCGAGCAAACTACTTTAGCTGTACGTCTGCCGAGGTTGAGATCATGCATCCCAATATCTGTGTCCTCCATAGATATGAATGACGAAGCCTTCCAATCATGAGCAGTGGATCTACTTTCCCCATCGTACTCTGAATGTTTGTCAGAAATGACCATTGTTCCAAAGTCTCTGGCATTCGTCGCGTATTGTAAGCTTGTTGAGAGAAGAATGACTCTCCGCCCTCGCGGCTCTCCGATTATCGAGAGACTCGCATTGCATCATGTTGGAATATGCATGGTTCATGTAGCATAGGAGACAAGACATTGGAGAAGTTGATTAATGATCCAGTCCACCGTAATCTCCCCGTCTTGGAGACGACTGTTTTTTGTCACAGGTTTAGACCGTCTCGTCCTTTTTCTTGTTCTAGATCTTGCTCCAGTTGTATCGGCACCCACCAAATCGTTCGCTAACCTTGATGTGTCTTGACACTATCAGAGTTACTTATCAGGAGATCCGTTTCTGATTTCAATTCTGGCTCTTCGGTGTCAGCTGTTCGGGCATGAGTCTCGCTAGACTCACAATGTTCGACAGCCTCTATGTCTAGGGTGATACTATCTTCAACCAATTTGACATTTTCACCCTCTCAAGGTCGATTCCTCATCAATAAACTCATTGGCAAACTAGACTCATATTTGTCTACCTTGGACCAAGCATGCTCATGTAGATCCTCTTTGGCCTCCACATCACATTCGACATGCTCTGATTCGAATTTGTTCTCCAGCTGGCGATACTTTCTTCTGTATCCCTCACACCCGTCACAATAAGCATTTCATCTGTAGGGGCCTTTCCAACTCTGTTTGTTGGACATTGAAGTTGATAATGCGAGGAACTGGGAGCAGCTTTAGCTGTGTAGTTCGCATTTATTGTTCCTTCCCTTTCCACGTACTCACAAAACTTTGGTAGCAGGAGCAAACTCCAAAAGCAGAGTAATCCAGTAGTCCTCTTCCGTCTTGCATCCGGCATTCCTAGTATCGGATCGCGGTTCTTCAAACATAACCGACAAGTTATTCAAAAACGGTATACTGCACTCGGGTTAAAACACCGACGGAAGCCACTCAATTCCGAGGGATACTCTTCTTTTCCGGAATACGAGACATTTCCAAACTTGTAATCGAGAAAAAGCCAGGCAACAAGTAACTGGTATCTCTTTCAACGGAAAGCATTCACCAAAAGTACCCTCCTGGAAACTGACATAATACAACAGCATTCGGGCTTGCAAATTTGGTGGATCTGGATTCTCGACCCACCACAACTAGCTCTTTTTACGTCTAGGTGCACTGCAAGGCAATTACCCGTCACTTTACAATGATACCACGGTGAGTTATCGAGGATATTCTCTTACATCCACTGGACATGTTCTCCAGAGCGAAACCAAGAGATGATGAGTTTGAACTATGGGAATGCAGGCAATACTTGGAAGTGTCAGCCACTTACAAATGGAATAGCATAACATTAAACACGTGGATTTATCATTCTGCAGCTGGGGCCTCTCCCTTCTTCTTGTTCCTCACTCTGAAAAAATTAATGTTGGAACCGGTAGTCTGGGGTTCTTCTGGGGCTGCTGCTGGGGCGGTCTTGGGCTCTGTGAAACCGGTGTATGTATCGCTTTCCGAGTCGTACGGCCTGGACCTGCGCTTCAAGAGGCCACCAAGCGAGCACAACGTGCAAAGCGTTGCAGAGCTCAAGATGAGACACGCAACAGCGGTCCACAGGAATGCGAAAAGCTTCACACCGAGTGAGGCGTGGTGACCGTTCCCGCTAAACGCGTTGCGACCTTTAACAAACGCTGCAGTGATGAGACACGCGGCGGTGATGGTGAAAAGAAGCGCTATAGAAGATGAAAAAGTGGTGAACCCACCGGTTGCCACGCCGTGGGTCATGCACATGGCCACAGGCGCAACGAAAAGCGCAAGCAACGTGAAGAAAAGTCCCACAAGCAAAAATGCCCACCCGATTCTCGAAAGGTAGTAATATGTGTCTCTGTCTGTGATAAAAGATGAGGGAATCCCTGATGTGCTGTCAAAATTGTCAGCAGGACTAAAGGGAAAAGCGGCACTCGTAGACGAACACTGGGAATTGTGCCCGTTGGAGACGCCGCACAAATTGTACGGCGTCCATCTCGTTGTGGCGAATTGTGCTCCCTGAACGTTACTGGTGTCCACTTCCAGCCAGTACCAGTTGTTTACGGGACTCGACTCTCTGGATCCCGTAACGAGGATCAGAAACAGAAATACCGCAGTTCCCGCTAGTAATATAAATGGTATAAAGTACGATAGCCTTCTGGCAAGGTTGTTCATGTTGTTGCAGAGAAGAAAAAACAATAGGAAAAAGGAAAAATGCGTATTTATATGCAAGGGCACGAGAGTTGCCTAGCAATTTCCGTTTACGGTAATCGCCTCTCGATGGGGTAAATGTGATGACGTAAGCAAAGTACAGCCTTGCATGGCAACTCAGTTTTTGAGCCCTTTGATTTTCTAAACTACGGCTGATTATGTGGGTAATGTTCGAATATACCCTTGCAGGTGTGGTGTGCATGAACGTGCATCATCTATGCGGAGCTGCGTAGTCGTCTTTGCATGTTAGCAATGATTGGATCCGGTTCTGATATTGAAAACTTTTTAATCTATATACGTCTAGTGCGTAGCCTCTTTGTATGTCAAACTTCATGAGAAGCCAATGTTTTGTTCCCTTGCTGGCCTGTTCCGGCGTCTGGAAAACGTATGTGTTGCTGATCGTGTTACACTGACACTCTGCGCAAACGCCCGGTTATCTTTCCGTTTAGATTGCCAATGGAGCAAGCAGTGTAATAAATTCAAATTCTAGTGGCATGGGTTTGATGGGATCGTTCTCATGTAATCATTAGCGCAGTCAGGTTATGACGGTATATGCATAACCCATACACCTTGGAAACAATATGCCGATTCAAAATACAGAGACACTTTTTCCGACAACATGAGCAATCCTCAGCCTAATATTGATTATAGTGATGGCGGCCCTCAATAGGAGCGCGCGCCAGTTGCTTTAGAAGGCAAAGCGATCCCGGGGGATCTCAACACGCATTTACAACGCACCACAGAGCACAAACCAACTACACCCTGGAATGCCGCCGGTGCCACGTCATACTCACAACAGGGCTGTTACGCACCCTTCGGACCCGTCCCTGACAGACCAGCAGCAACATGGAGCAATATTACTACAATCAGCTTCCGTACATGAGCTACAACAACCCATTTCCACCACTCCCTCCAATGACGTTTTCACAAGAAGCCAGAGTGCACCTCCAGCAAACTGACCAGTACCTCGCGCTCCCAGCAACGGTCCATTCACGTCCCAGCCCGCTATATCACACCCGACAGAGCCTTCAATCCATGACTGTTCTGAATGACAAAGCCAACAACTTTATCCTCAACATTCTCAATCTCACATGCGATGGTCCTATAAACACATGATTGATTACCTCTCTACCGGCGATAACAAAGAAACGGTAGACGAGTACTGCGCATGTCTCTGCAACTGCAGCATACAGCCGTCCTCACTGGGTAGCCAATCTCCGTTCGGAACCTCATCTCCGCCACACTAAAAGGACTAAAAGGACATTATTCGTGCCTCACCACAAGGCCGACCGGAAACATTGCCTGACCTCATCAAGTGGCTTTCCGGCATCGCAGAACTCATCGGTTTACAGAACAAGCCACGGATCAAGTGTTGTCACATTCCTTGGGTGCCCAGGATGCCGTCAACGAAAATTGCGGACACCCAAGTATTGCCCCAAGACTCTTGCCAATCTTCATGGTCCAACGCCGACTAGCCGCATCCTCATCGACTCTGGCGCCGAATTTTCATGTCAAATTCTTAAGATACACGGATCACGAAGCACCTCAAATCCGTGGTGCTGACGGCACGGACATCGCCATTTTAGGCCATGGTGATTTAGCCACTCCTCTTTTCTAACTCGACTCAGCTGATACGCTTTTCAGAAGAAGCAGACCGCAACTATCCTGCTTTTCTAGAAAATGTCCCAGGAAATATTCCTGCCCCTTGAATGGGTTTTAATATTCGAGACGAGGGCCAAATTTCGAGGTTAAAGAGAACTTGAAATGGCAGACGAACCTTGGTACACTTGGCTGGTGAGAGATCATTCCAGCTTATAATTCCACATTGGTTGACACAAGTACATCCGTATCAGTGAAACGTTTCTGAGACAGTCCTCGGCCATGGGTGTTGGAATCTGGTATTGATATTCATAGAACATGTGAGAATATTCCAGAATATTCTAGAAAAATGATAAGAAAACTAAACGAACGCTAGGTATACAGGTTTGAGTATTCGATTAAGAATCAATTAAAAAGTAGCCTCCAACAGGTTATGAGCACAACCGGGGGCGTGTTCAGGTTTTCAGAGAAGGAGAAGTTGACGTCGGCGGTGAATTACCGCGTTTGCTTACAGACAATGAATTTGAATTGTGTGGCTGTGGCCTGAGATTTTATGTAGAAAATGGTTTCGATGGAGATGGTTTGAGCTCGGAGGAAGCTCAGCAAATTGAATCGATGCTTAATTCAATTGTGACAACCGCGATTATGAATTCGGTGTCGAGTGGTGTAACTCGTCAGATTATGAATTTTGGTTTAATTGGACGGGACCTATGGTTATTCCTGTAAAAGGAATATGGTGAATTAACTCTGAAGGCTGCTGTAAGCAAAACAGATGCGTTTTGACATGGCAGTGAGCGTGATGATGCCAAGGACTTTGACGATCTTGAACAGAAGTTTCAAGAATTTCAATCATCTGTACTGGATATCAAGGAGGAGGTTGCCGTTCTTATGGTTCTGGGCTTGTTGAGAAATGAGAATACATATTCTAGCTCAATGGAACAAGCAGAATGGAATTACCTTAACGTTTGGCGAGAGATTATCTTAGAAGGGATGCTTTCGCCAAGAAAGCATCTCGCCTAACCATGATTGCAAATAAAACTTTATCGGGACACTTTCCAATGAAGTGTTTCAGGTGTGGGGTGGCAGGACACAAGGCTTCTCAATGTCCTACACGTGCTAAGGCTAACAAGGACGAGAAACCGTCGAAAACGGAAACTGGCTCATCGTGGGTCGCCCTCTTTGCAGCTGGAAGGCTTTCAAAGTTTGACTGGTGCCTTGATTCTGGATCGACGTACCACATAGCATGGGACAAAGAGCTTCTCCAAGGACTTCAGCCCTATGAGGGCAGCATTACGGGCGTTGGTGGTCGTCAACTGTCCATTGAAGGACGTGGCAGGATTATCATCTGCAAAGGTGACCGCAAGATCACATTAAATAATGTGTTGTGGGTTCCTCAAACTACTCATAATCTAATTAGTATAAGCCAAGCGACCAGAAAAGGTGCAAAGCTTATGATGGCTGGTTCTCAGTTGATTGAGATGCCATCGAAAGAGGTTATCGCTGAACGTCATTTGCACAGCGATGACGTTCAGCGTGTTCGGGTACACACCCGTTCGGTCTGGATCCACGCTAGTGGAGACTGGCACTGTCGACTGGCATGCGCGACTTGGACACCCATCGAGGAATGTGATGCAAGAACTGCATCGAGTTGACTCAAGGATTCCTGCGAAATATAACGATGGATTCTCGTGTCACGATTGTTTGACAACAAATACAGCTCACATGTACAATAATCAATCCACAAGGGACACGAGCTCCCTTGCAATTGCTTCACACGGATGTATGTGGACCTTTTAGGTCGTCATTCAACAATAAGCTGTACTTTTTGACGATTGTTGATGGTTACACTCATTATAATGAGATCATTCCCATTTCCTCGAAGGCTGATGTTACTGATACATTGACTTTATGACGAAGGCCGAGAGGTTTTTTTCGTCGAGAGGATAGTCAAATCTGACAATGGCGGAGAATATGTGAATTCCCAGCTTCATGAATTTTTAGTTGCAACTGCATCATACTTGGTAAATCGTCTACCAACCAAAGCTTTAAAGGGTCAGACTCCTTACAAGCTGTGGTTTGGAGCTTGCCCCGGATACGAGCACCAGAGAACTTTTGGGTGTGCGGCGTATGTTGTTGTGCCACATCCAATAAGAAAGCACAAACTGGCACCCACTTCTGTACATGGCGCAATGGTTGGGTATGACGCTACAGGGAAGGCTTACCGAACGTACATCCCTGCAGACAACAAGATCATTGTTTCGGCACATGTGAGATTTGATGAGAACATAGCTCCCTTTTTTTTCCACTGACGCTACGGCGAAGGGCTCCGTGATTAAAAATGTCATCGGATCGGGTTCCTCAGCCGGAGGGGTCTCGGCTCTACCATTGACTTGGATCCCAGAAATTGCTGGATCGAATACCGAACGATCACCTAAAATGGGCGATCGTGTGGATGGCATGAGTACGGAGTCCTATGGTATGTCAGATAGGGATCTGACGGACCTGGAAGAGGATCGATTGCAATACGAAGACAAACCAGAAGTATGAATGTTGGGGTGTATGCTCCAATCAGGCTCATGTATGATATGAGCGAAGACGAGATCGAGAGTAAGAATCAAGTGAATTCGAGGTTTGCTCGGCGCCATCGTCGTATTCGGGCTAAGGACCAGGAGAGGGATAAGCCATGCAAAAGCAACACGTCTCGGATCCCTGTGGTAGTACGTGCGGACTCAGATATGAGTCTAGATTCTGCATCTTGTGAAGATTCAGAGAGGGAAAGTACTCCTAGATGGAGCATATGAGATATCTTGAGTGCAACCCGCAAATCGAGTTCAAATCGGAATCAGAGTCCGATCCGAACTCTTGGCAAGTGACTAATTTGTAAGCTATTATGAGGGCTCCCGTGAAGGTTAACTTGGGAATCTCCACAAGGCGAATCTGGAGATGATGCAAATCAAGGGATTTATACTGATGGCATGGAACTGGTACCTATTCATAATGGTTCCAGAGATGATTCGATCGTACCGCTTGTGAGGAAAGTCTGTATGGACTGCGTCAGGCACGTGCGTGGTGGAATGAGAAAATCAATGCGATGCTGTCCAAGATTTTGTTTAGGAGAAACCAAGGTGAAATGGGTCTTTATTTCAAGGAAGGAAAAGGTGGACCCATTGTCGTTGGACTATATGTGGACGACTTGTTGATAGCGGCACGAAATGCAAAAGACATGGAAGCAATCAAATGAAGGCATTCGAGATGAAAGATCTCGGTAAAGCCGGAAGATTTCTAGGTATCAACATCAAACAGACAGGTGATTCATCAAGTTCAGTCTAGCAGGATATATCGAAGGAATGCTAACAGAATATGGACTGGAACATTGCAATGCTAGTGTAACTCCGATGGTACCGCAGGAGTTGCATAAGAGCGAAATATCTCCTACGTGCAATGGAGCTGAATATCGAAGTTTAGTTGGAAAATTTCTGTTTGCATCAAACACCGCAAGACCCAATATATCGTTCGCTGTATCTATGCCGCCGAGATACTTGAAAGCCCCTAAGAAAATACACTTAGCGGCGGTAAAGCGAGTTCTGGAGTATTTGAAAGGAACGAAAGATATGGGTCTGGTTTATAAGACGAGATTGTTTCAGTGTCATGGTATACTATGATGGCTAATGATAAGGAAGATAAAAAGTCTGCCACAGGCTTTGTTTTCATGATAGCAGGTGCTCCTGTTACTTGGGAGAGTAATAAGCAACAAACAGTTGCATTATCCTGTACGGAAGCAGAGTACATGTCGCTTGCAGAATCTGCTAAGGAAGCTATTTGGTTAATGCAAGTTCTTCAGGAACTAAGACTCCCGTTGGCCAAGAACCAGCACTACACATTGATAATATAGGTGTTGAGATATTGGCTGCACAGCCAGCCTATCATGAGCGTACAAAGCATATTGATCTTTGTCATCATTTTGCTCATGGCAAGAAAAGAATTGACATTGAGTCATGTCAGTACTGACAAGATGGTAGCTGATATTTTGACAAAACCACTTGCTGGTCCCACGTTTAGAAAGATTTGTGGATCGACCGGAATGTATTGACGTTCTTGGAGTTTTCTTATCAAGAGAGGGTGTTGGAATCTGGTAATGATATGCACGAGTATGCATGGAAATGCATAGAACATGCGAGAATAGATACTAAAATATTCTAGAAGAATGATACGAAGAATATATGGAACGCTAGGTATAGGTTTGAGTATTCGACAATTACGGATTTCAACAGTAACAAAGTTAGCCTCCAACAATGGGTCCTGCAGATTCTGTAGTAAGTTTTCGGGCGCGTTTCGAGAGAACCGAAGAATCCTTATTCTTTGTTTCAGTGAGTAAAAGTCATTTGAATCTCCCAACCTGTTCTAGGGTTGATGATGTTGTAATCCTCTGCAAAAGTGGATTATCACTGGCTTGGGGGCCGTGTTTACAAAATGTAGCTCTATCGGTGGTGTAAGAGGAACAACGGTTACTTGCTTTTGATTGAGAAGGTGATTTCTAAATCGTACTTTGATGAAATCTCAATGCATTCGGATGATTCCCCATGAGCATCACACATACAAACAACGTCATTATTCTCAGATTCGCAGTGGATTTAACTTAGCACGAAAGGTATTAGAAATTAGATGTTTCTCAAATCGTTTGCTCAGGAGAAACGTTTAAAATGATTAGAGTCAAGAATGATCCTACTTTCTTAATAACCTGCCGTATATCTAGCAAAGGGAATCGCGTTATTAGGAGACGAATTTTTTAAGCAAGCTCATACACCATCGAGCTGATAGTTGTTACATGAACACCTGGAAAGTTAACAAGCGATTAGTGCAAACGTCGAAGCTAGGCTTCTAAAGAAAAAGGAGAATCATTTTTTTGTTTTTTCACTTGAGGATAAGGGACTAAGATAATGAGTGGAAACATTTCTACTTTGGGGAACCATGCTATATTCCTGGCGACTCCATAAAATTCCATAGATCCAAAATGCCGTGCTGTACCTGCAAACCTCGTAATCTGTATCCTCAGCCTCGTTCTTTGAATAGGTGCGGAGGAACAGCGTATGTATTAGGGTGGAACGACGAATGAGAAGTTGGCCACAATAATCAGTGACCTAATCCTTTAACTATACTGTCAAAGTCACCGACAAGGATGTGAATTCCATATTTTGTTTCAAAAAAGTATGGTGAATGTCCTTACGTGAGCGAGCACGCGGCAATAAAGGACGTTAATAACCAGATATTGTGCCGTGTGGTGACGGATGAATCATTGAATTAGCCTGGATGTCAGATCCAAATGGCCAACTTGTGCTATGAATATTCTCAGTCGTGTGCTCGTGAAACCTGGAGCTCATAAACTAATGGGTAGAAAGACATACTCTTGTCCGTTTCGAAACTCGCTGTTAAGCTTTGCCACAATTCTTTACATCCACCTTTCGTCCAATATGCTACTAAAAGCTCGATTCTGGATGAGACGTGTTATGGGTAGATTGAGTTCTGTTTCTCCTCACAGCTATCCAGGCCACCTCTAAAGACGAGACCACTGTAGAACCAAAAATCGCCTTCTCGCCCCCAAACTTCGAATTCACTGCTCTTTATCGAATCCAGATCCAATAGAGCGTCCCAGATAATACTCTCCTGCATTTCGATTGTCCTCATATCGCCTCCCAATCTGTGTCGTTCCCCAAATCGGACATCTCCCTTCCCTGTGGCTCGCTGAGATCGTTCTTCACGTCGCTCAGGAACGACCACAGCGTTTTCGAAACGGAATTCATCACCTCGTTCGTCTTACTGTGGTGGTTCACCTCCGTATTGAAATCACTCTCCTCGACGGCGGACTCCGAGCCTTCCACTTGCAGCTTGTCCAGCTCCGACTGTATCAGATGGTCAAACTGCTGTATAAGGTGGAACGGTTTCGTAAGCAGAGAAGAGGACCACGACTTCGATTCCTCCTTCCGCACAACCTCCTTTGCCCCTATCTCTTCCTCCGCGGGCACTTCAAGAGGGTTCTCCGTAGTTGAAGACGATAGACTATTTCGGGACGGCTTCACCTTGATCTTTGGCGACTTTGTCACTTGGTGCAAAAGCTCAGACTCCACACTTTGCCTCAATTGTTGAAGCTCTTTTTCCATCTTTAACTGATGCACTTTCAAGTTGTTGATTTGCTCCTTAATAGTCAGTATGTCCATCTCTTTTGACGCTAACAGCCGTAAACTCTCTGAAAAAGTGTCCTGAGGAACACCAGAAGGCGGCTCATTGGCCTCCGTTGAGCTCCTCTTATTGCGACGCTCGGCGCCGCCCGATTTCGTCACGGCAATGTTCAGATTGATGCCCTTTTTAGACACTTTGTGCTCATTGCTCATCACCAAGAAAGCCGGATCCGCACACCATAGGGATGTAAATGCAGTCTGTAACGCCAAAACCACTTTTTGTCGTCAAGACAAGGAGTTTAACACGGTTTTCCGGGCTGGATTCCGGTACTAAACTTTTCGTGAATGTCTGTTCTCATGAACTGATTCCTCTTCCACCTCCAGTATCGCCTATGCACTCTTCCAGCGAGTCGGAAAGCTTCCGCCCGGAGATTGTGTTCCCTCTGATAATGGAGAACAAGTGGGAGATCCCCATATGGACGTCTCGCGACATGAGGAAGGAAAGAGACAAGTCCGGGAAGGATTCGCTGGCGATAGACTGCATTATCCACCCGAAGGCGTTCAAATGGGTGATGGTGGACGAGGACTTGAGAAAAATACTCATCGAGTGGTGCTTCGAATCGATAGAGTTCCAGTTCATGGACTGCGAGTTTCTCGTTGATAGAGACTCAGTAGCTTTCCCCAAGATGAGCTACAAGGGCGATCATGTCCATGAGGCGCGCATCGATACCGACTCGTTTGACACGGGGAAGAATACCCTGGAGGACCTGCAAAGCAACGAGCCCGTCTCGATTCTGAGGGCACAGAGAGAAGAAGAAGAACAACAGGAGGAACTCCCGGATGTATCCACTTTTGTCAATGGCAACAAGCCAGGACGAAGACCGCTTATTCAGGAAATTGAGAGCATAGATATATCTCGTGCGGAAAAGCCAACGAGGGAAGTTCACTTCGAGACCCAGATAGTCAAGGCTGATCCGCCGTATAAGCTTCTAGTCAAGGTGTCATCCGAGATTACCAAGGGCTCCGAGTACCAGCTTGGGTTTGACACCGTGGAGAAAAATCTTGTTGTGAGCGCACAAGCTTCAGAGATGGCTGTCCCTCTTCCGCTAGATGTCGAGGGTCAGTTCAAGTCGTATTTTGTCAAGTCCACCAACCAGCTGTGTGTATACGTGAAGTGAGCGGGCTGACCTTTTTTGTTGGCTCAGAGACGTTGCTGTTGAACTACCTGCGCGTCCAGTGCGTTCGCTTGGACAAACTGTAGATCAGTTGGAAGATATTTATACAAGGGGGAAGTAGAACTGATTCATCGTGAGTGTTGCTTCCTTGTATCCCTCGTCATAGTATTGGAGCAGGAATGTTAAACAGATGGTCAGATGCCTAGTCAAGGTATCGCTGTGCCACCATGCATCACCAAAGTGATGAGGCGATTGAGTTGTACGACAACCTCACTCATTGTGCTCAAAGTTTAGAGAGTACGAGTTGGAAAATGGAGGCCATTAATTTCAAGGATCAGAAGGTCATTCTTTGGTGATTTTATGGCGACTGCGCAAGGTACCGACAGACATCGACTAAAACTCCAAGGGGCTTTACCCTTCCGGCCTCTTTACGTTTATTGCAGCCGCGTTATTACTTCTGAAACATGTTCTCACGTCATTAACGTCACCCTAAAGTTTCAAAACTTTGCATTCTCCGGCATCAACGTCAGTGCTGCTCTCTTGAGTTCCTACCAAGATGACATCCATTGTGGCTCCCATCATCTTTGATGCTCAATAGTCTTGTTCCAACATCTGGAACAGCTGCTGAGACGGTTCACAATGTTTTTCATTTCGAAACCTCAGTTATGGCCACGTTCTCAATTTGCTCGCCATGTTTGTTTTTCCTCCTCCTCTGCTTCTTCGCAATGCGTGGTTTCTCCTAGAGGGACTTCTACATCACCCGACTTGGTAATCACAGGCGTACGCTTGTGCGGATAACCGGGCTTCCATGGTTTTTCTGGAAACCAAGGAGGGGACATGCCTAATGCGCTCATCAACTCAGTGCTCATCAGAGGGGGCCTAATCGGATTATATTCCTCAATTAGTCTCGGCCCTCACATCACCAAGCCCATGCAAACGGGGCTTTATCTGAAATTTGGAAAACGTTGCATACTCTGTACGAGTAATGAGGAGGGAACAACGTTTTGGGGACTTTTCAAGTAAACATCTTTTGAATCCACGTCGCACCAGCCACCTCTGGGATGCTCTCACCCTGCGCACACTGATGGGCTTAGTATCCGAAAGAGCTAACGCATAGGTTGGTGATAACGATTTTCAATGGCTTCAAAGTGTGATTCTATTGGCCCACGATCGAGTTTCCTCGTTTTTCTGCTCATGAGGCTCCATCTCTTGGTATTTCTGTGTTTTCATCGTTGTGAAAATCTCTCGTAGTCATGTGGTCTACCAGTAACCTATAAGCTATTCAAGTGAAGCGTGATTTGGCTGGTAAATGAATCGCTGCCTCCAAGATTACTATGTAGAACTACATGACAAGCACCGAAACACGTATTGGCTTGCAGAATGAAAAATGACAACCTGGATGACTGTGGTTTGGAAATATGCGCTCATAGTGTATGAATAAAATTTTATCAAGAAATGTACTGAACCTTTATCTGTGCGATAATCCAAGATTATACAGAGATGAAAATGTATGCGATATTTCCATCCATCTCACATGTTTTCAGACATATCGGATATCGTTTAATACTCACTACCGATGGATAGAAGAAATAATTGTCAGGTTATTAAACAATGATCTTCCGAATACCCAAAGATCAAGTGCAAAGAACTTTTCCTAGAAACAGCAGAGAGCTCGGGTGTGATGCATATTGAATCGAACGCGAGAAGGATACTGTATTTGATTCCACTTTTGATTAAGAAGTTCATTCCTCGCGGTCACACTTGTACAAGAAGAGTCATCCTCCATAACCTATCTTGAAATGCACCTCGGTCGAGTTAATTCACAATTTGAGAGGCATCTGCCGCTTGGAATTGCATGGTTTTGCAAGTCACAGTCTTCTGTTCACTGTGGCGAGGAGCTACAATGGCGAAGAATGGAGTTTACTCTAAAATGTCCAATGGTCTTTGGTGGTGACACATTTGATCCAACAGTCGTTCCTTGTCATCAATAAAAAATCAGTATTCTGATATTGAGTAACAATAAGTGTGGGCAGCTCAAGATGCTCGCATCATCCACTTGTGCATTCGAATAACACACCCTTCTCGTTCTATCCGTCGCTACAAGGCTAGCAACAGGAATTAGCGGGTTAGATTGTTTATTTAAGAATGCAAAGTTTGGCATCCGGATAAATCAACCATAAATAACAACGAACGAAATCGAGAGAACGCAAGAATATTATTGAATCGACGGAATATACCGTTTAGATATATAGATATCCCACTAATACCCAAGGACAATAGGAATTCTGTTGAACATGAACAACAACATGTCACGTGATAAAGGTAAGCAGTCACAATGCCACATTGTACAGTGGTTACCATAGTTACGTAGCAGTATATAAGTAGAAGCTCAGATGAATATCTGCGTGGAATACCATCTTAATACAATTCTAATTTTATCAGGTTGTGAGCCCTGAACAAGAGGAAATAAGTATGGAGATAATCAAAGCGAAAGATATATCAACACTTACGGAGAACATTAGGAAGTCACTTGTACTCATCCAAGTTCACGACTCCCACAAGTTGAAAACAGTCACCCAAGATGTAACCGAATGGAACTTCCACGTAAAGAAAGCGTTTCGGGCAGCTCACACCGACATCTACGACATAATGTACAACAGGGAAAATGTAAATCAGTATGACTTTGATAGCCCTTCCACGAAACAGAAATGTTGGGATGTGGTTGCGCACTCATCGAGAGAACGATAGACATTCGACTACAAGTAGAGGAACACGAACCACATGCGTTTTTGGAACAAGTCACTCGACTGTGCAAAAAGAGCAGCCGCAAGCTCGACGTGTTCGCCAAAATAAAAGACGCTCTGGCAAAAGACACAGTACGTGACATCTTCAATGAATTCGCCCACATCTTGGAAGCCGATGACATTAGGGCCACGGACCTGTTCACTAGCCGACGCAAAGCTACGTGAAGGATCGTCCAATCCCTTCCCCAAAATGCTGACCGAACAGAAGTCGGAAATCGAAAAGGTTGGAAAATGGTGAACACGTAGAAATCAAAGAACTTTTACAGATGTACTTGGATCTAGGTTTGGACGAAATGGAGATCGACAAACCAGTGGCATTGATCACCCAAATGACCACCAGACCACCAGACAAACCGTACAATAAGTACAATAAGGGACACAAAATCCCCAACAAGTTCTCGCCTCACGCGATACTGACGACGTCATGGACTTGCCCCAAACCAAACAAATCTGGCTCTTCACACTGAAAAGACCCCCAACACGATCGCAGAGGCACTAGACTACAGCACTATGTGGCACGATGCTATCAACACTGAGATAGACAACATTCTCAGCCACAAACACGCTAACCTTCCTCCCGGTAACGAGGCACTCCGCAGCCGCTGGCTGTTCAACGTCAAGCAGGATAATAACAAGAAAGCCCGACTGGTGGTAAGAGGCTTTTCCCAAGAAGTAGATGCTGAGGTCTCGGTCTACGCCCCTGTCATACGAATGGAAACATTTAGACTAATCGTTGCCCTCGCCTCCCAACTTGACCTCCCCATGTACCAATATGACATCAAGTCGGCTTATCTCAATGGCACGGTCAAGACACCCACCTAGGTCCAGGTACTGGACGGTTTTACACCATACAACTCTGACCTTCCTACTTCCCCTGACTTCAATGAAAGGTTGCCGCTAGTGTACCGTGTCCGTCGAAGCCTATACGGGCTAAAAACTAGTGGACGCGAATGGTACGAGACTATTCATAAACTTTTGACCGACTCCTTCGCCTTTATTGCGCCGACATCAATCTGTACTCAAAAATCGGCAGTGATGGCCACCTGATTCTACTCGGCCTCTATGTCGACGATATGGTCATAGCGACTAAATCGAAGGACTTCCATGCAGTCAATGCCGGCCTCAAATCCGCGTTCCAACTTGAGGTGTTAGGCCAGATAGATACTTTCCTTGGCGTCCAGATAGAAAATCATTCAACACATCTCACACTACACCAGAGGAAGTTCATCACACAGCTGCTCGCATCTCAAAACCTCGAAGATTGCAATCCCGTTTCAGCCACCGTGTCGTTGGCAGATGTCAAGCAAATGTGCGACCCTAATTTCAACTCGCCTTTGCTCGACAGGCGGGCCAGAGTCAACTTCCACAGTGTCGTGGGTTCACTCATCTGGTTAAGCTCATGTACCAGGTTCGATATCTCTTTCATTACCGGACTACTAAGCAGTAAGATCCAGAACCCTACGGATCTCGACTGGAAGATAGCTAAACGTGTCATGCGATATCTCTCCGGAACACGCGAAATTGCGCTGGAATACAATAAGCTAGGAAACAACCGAACAATTCCAAGGATCAAAGCATACTCCGACGCAAGCTTTGGTGATCCGCCGACACAACGATCAACGCTAGGATACACGTGTTACATTAATGACTGTCTAGTTTCATGGAAGTCGAAGAAAGCAAAAACAGCTACCACATTAACCTGTGCTGCTGAGCTACAAGCACTCGCCGAGACGACTAAACAAGTTCTATGGCTCGACCAAGCCCTCTGTACTATAGTGAAAATCGAGAAACCACATACTATATATGAGGACCACTCTTCGGCTGTAAACATAGTCAACTCAAGAGTAAACCTTCACGACCAAACGAAACATATCGCGATCAAGATAGCATTCATTCGGGATTAAACTGGGCCGACTTAATGACAAAAGCATTCGGGAAAAATACGTTCGAGAGACTCAACAGAGGAGCAAGCACAGGGACATCGACAGATACTGCGGACCCATCACCTGAAATATCGTGCTCAGGAGGACTGTTGAACATGAACAACAACATGTCACGTGATAAAGGTAAGCAGTCTGAGAGAAATTGGGGTATCCACCTCGTGGTGACCCTCTTGGTGACAGGTTTAGGTCACCAAGTAAGGTAGTTATATTAGTGTTCATAGGTGGATATATTAATCGGTATCTCTATACAGGAATTACTATACATTTATAGTGAAGACTTTTCACTATGCATATTTACGTCATTCCGCATAGAGATCGTACGATATAGAATCAATTCGTACATCTCACACAACCACCATTTTTTTTGAGTGAAGTACGATAAAATAGAAGGTAAAGAATGAAGGAAAAAAATAAAGAAGTCAGAGTAAATCTGACGAGAACGAAGTGGCATCCCAACCCAGTTTTTTAAAAAAAATAACGCCGTGTAGGAGTTGGGAAAAAAAGAAGGCAGTGGAAGCGACTTGGGTTAAGGGAGATCAATCAGATCATCCACAGATGATTGTCCGAATAAATATGGACTGAGTGTGGACACAACATTTCCAGAAGTGCCCTTTGTGAGGATATCCGCCACCATTTTTTCTGTGGGGACATATACCAGCGTAAACATCTGTGCCTGAATTTCCTGTTTTAGGCGATCGAACCGTGTGGTGTAATATTTGTTGCGCGCGGTGTAATGATCTTTAGCAAGCATGCTCAGCGCCGGTTTGTTATCAGTTGTCAATA
>PPLB01008090.1:0-13552 GCA_003706365.1 Citeromyces siamensis
GTTGCGTAAGATATTTTTTTTTTTGTTCTTTTTGTTCTTTTTCTTGTTGTTTTTGATTTTTTTCATTTACTGTTTTTTTTTGTGTTTCTTCTGGATTTTCTTGTTGGTGCGGGGTTGATTGGGTGGGGGTGTTCGGAATAGTGTCCTCTGGGTCAGATGCACCTGTTGGGCCGCTCAAACGGGTGAGGGGGTTATCAGGATTATCAGGTGGTTCTCCGATTCCGATCGGGTCATCGTGCGGTGCGCTGGCAGACTTGTCTGTTGTGGACATAGTTTTTTCTTTTTTTTTTTTTTCACATACCTCGATGGGTCTTGCTCACGAAGAAGAGAATGCATTTACGCACGATAGGCACCGTCTGCATCACGGTCACCCCTGTGTGGGACTCGGTCAATGACCCATACCCACTAAACTCTCCTCCGCCCCAACATACAACATGCCTGATGGGGACGGGCCTGGGAACACGGGGGTCAGGGTGCTGGAGAAATTAAAGACCCGGGGACTCGAACCCTTACATCCTCACTACTTACCAAAATGCGGAAAGCCTTGACCGTTGAGCCAACCGGCCAAGGATAGCTGGATATTTCAAACGTCTTTGAGAGTAAGCTTCGCCCGTCTCTAATAATGCGTCAGTGGTTTAGTGGTAAAATTCAACTTTGCCATAGTTGAGCCCCCGGTTCGATTCCGGGCTGACGCATTCTTTATTTTTTGTCAACAACAATAAATGAATTCATATCGTCCACATTGAAGAATAAATCTCTGGGAGAGACTTTTAATAGCAGAGATACCGCTGTATCGGATTAACCGACCTCAGATGTTAGAATGCATATCGAATGTGAATACTCCACTTTGATTATTCATCGTGATCACATGAGCATGAGAATAACAAAACTCCACTTTCATGAAGGTGACTGAGTGTTCCTTTCATTATGCATCCTCTTGCATGAGTAATTCGTGTATAAAAGGGAGTCAAAAGACTCCAGTTATGTAGCAGCTTCAGGTTGAAGTAATACATCATTTACCCAAAAAACTATTACTACGAATGGTTTCGTGAATACCTGGAAAGAGAGAAAACTATGAGTGCGAACTACACAGCTTAAGCTGCTCCCAATCCCTTGCATTATCAACCGTGAGCATATCTGCAGTTTGCAAACATAATTACGAAGGGGCCAAGGTGTTTATATTCACAGGTTTTGCATCGATATGGCTATTTCTTTATGATTTTCGGGTCGATTTCTCAAGTGATACTTCGTTTCGAGAAAACTGTGCTCTATGTTTGCAGAAATTGAGTTCTCTTCACGTATTCATATTCACCACTGTTCGTTATTCTTGGTCATTCAGTAGATAACACCTGTCTCTGAACAATGACGCTTTATCTAAAAAAGCACCGTTAAAAAATCAAGGAAGCATCACAGGATAACAATAATAACATGTTTGAATTTAGAGCGAGATGAGTGGCGTTGGGTAACTAATGAAGAGAACTGTCAAGAATAAATTGGGCATTTTCTAAAGTAAACGGTACGCAATTGGTAAAAGTACAATTATCTTCTGTTTTGTACTCTCAAATTTCTTTGGGACAATGGAGAGGCGACTTTACAATAAAATATGCGAGTAACTCAAAGCAGTTTGATGCCAGATCGATGTTTGAATAGTCTCTTTGTGGACTTTTTTGAAAAGTTGTCATTGGTGGACAAATTGAGGGGCTACGAAAACACCGGATTCAGAGATTCTTTCACTGTGAGGTTCTACAGATGCTTGCTCTTCTGATGTTAATGACTGATAGTATTTCAACTCAATTTGCGTGGTCTGTTTGAAGCTGTCTCGCTATACATCTTCACAATCATTCATAGTCAATCAGGAAAACCAGGGTTAATGCAAAATGCGATTTACTATACACATTTACTCTTGCCAGACAGTTTGCGTGGAAATCCAGCCGGCAAACTTGTTGAGATTAGCACTCGACTCTTTGGAACTGTCTGGCAAAGGATCTGTTATTTTCGTCAATAAATATGCTGCAGACGCCTCGGCGAGGCCAAACATCAGGATCCCAACGTAGGGGATACTGATAAGGTAGTAAAACGAGATGCCAAACCCGAAAAGAACACCTTCTCTTACTTTAAACCACTGTTGCCTCTCTACTTTAGAGAAAAATGGCATTATTCTTTTCAAATACGGTTGCAACAGCTCACACACGAGGGCGCGTGAGTTGTAAAAAATCGAGAAAAACATGATGAGCCAATGGTTTGGTGCACACATTCCAACCAAGAATACACAGAAAGCGGCAGGCGTGCCCACTATGTGGTTGAATTTTACAAAAGAGAACGTGGACACCATCACTGGGCCAACCTGTGGTATATGAGCGATTAAATAAAGCACGAGCGTGAATGCGGTACGTCTCAGATATTTGTATAGAAAGCTGCTGAATTTTTTCACCGTGCTTTCATTTGCCTTGTTGAAAACAGGGATCAGTGAAAGCACTTTTACAAGACCCGCATTCCCCGTTGGATTTGCTGGAGCTTTTATGTCAATGAGATTCTTGTAGTATCCTTGGTCGCTGTTCGGGTGGTTAATTTTGTACATGTGATCTGCAAACTTCAGTGACTCCATGAACAGAGCATCCAGTTCCCGTCTAAAAAATTTCACCGACACAATGATTAGAACGTGCAAATCAAGGATGTAAATCTGTATAAACTTGAGATGTTCCAATACGATCCTCAACCAGCGATTGGGGAACACAAATGAAAGCACTCTAAACGATATCTCCAATGATAAAAGAGGAATCAGGAGTATAATCTGAACTATTAGAGAAGCCAGCATCGCACGCAACGCTAGTGTATAGTATTTGTTGTGCCATAACTTTGGGTCCAAAAGTGACCTGTACACACCAACAACAGATAGCTGCAACCCCCTTAGAATGGAGCGAAACCTGAAACCTGGTGGAGGACGAGATATGAAGATTGGTGAGGCCATGTATGGGTGTAAGGGTGTGTGCGAGCGAAGAATGTTGAATGGACTTTATCTTGTATTTTCATTCGTTCATCTCTTGTGATTGGAAATGGCGTACTATTTATGGAAAAACAAACATCCAAAAACAAGAATTCTAGATTAATTGGGAATTTAAGGGCTTTTCATTGTACACTGGAAATAAGACCTGAAAGACTGAGATTCTATCGATTCATACGCACACCTTTTGATCAGTTATGTCAGTATAATAACAAATTCTCCGAAAAGGAATTTTTTTTTGGCTCAGATTTCGTAAGGTGAGATGTCTTGGTTCAAAACAAAGGCTGTGCATCCGCCAATGGATGTATATAACCTTCGGCAGACCCACGGTTTGACTTGGACATGTCCTATAAAGTCTCTATTCTCTAGATAATCTTTTCTGTAAATTCTTTTAGGTTTAATCGTATTCATCTAAACGGTTCGTCTTGCGATGGTCGAGTAATCAACCAAAACCTTTCATTATTCGACCTTCGTGCACAATCTCAAACCGCTCTCGTGAGGAATAATCTGGTCTCATCTGATGACACCACTAACAAGCCAACCATCAAGCAAAACCTCGTGACAATCATCACAGTCCGTACCTCTCTAGACATACATGGAAAGTACAACCACGAGCAGGAACGACAAAAAGATACTGCAAACACTTAGTCAACCTATAATACAATTTCTAATACTCAAAATGCGAACCGCAGAAAATGCACAATGTCAAAGTATTGAGCACGGATGGGAGCAGGATTCCGTCGTCGTGCGCGTTTATAACCCTAATTCCACAGAGCGAACATTTCTTCAACCTCGAATCCATTAGCGGGAGCAAAGAAATGGCACACCTGGGCCACTTGTGGCCCGACGAGGATTCAATGATGAATGGATCCGACTGCTGGCTGAATGAAAACTCCTGCTCCACCTGCAAGAACGAGTTGTATATCTTGATAGAGGGCCCTGACGCACCTTGCAAAACACAATTCATGCTCTGGATGAGCGCAGAGTCGTACGCCTCTTTGACGGTATCCATAGATCGCCTGGATACGTAAACAGAGATACACCTTGCAAGGAATGTGAGAATTGTTGAGGAAACATCCTTTTCTCGTGTAATCATGTACCTGTGTCTCAGTCTATTGAGCAGCACATTGTCGTAGAGGTTTGTGCGCAGGAATTGTGTCAGGTTCTCCGATGACTCATCCACCACCAACGAACCCTGAAGATTTCTGTGCAGTTCTTCAGTAATAAATCCAGGTAGCTGAGGCATTCTGGCAGTGAGGAATTCCACTTCTTCAAACCATGAGACAGTGGAGTCGACAAATGGTGAGAGGTCTGCCCGTTTTAGTAAAATGTTTGCAAGTTTTTCGAAATCTGTAAAAAGTGTCCCCATCGATAGATGAAGTAGCTGATGTGGAGCGGGCAAAAAATCCTGGAAAGTATTTTTCATATTTCTGTCGCTCGTGAGGGCAAACAAGCTGTTTGATGCGTTAAAGGCGAGGCCTCCAAGCTGGAGCACCAAGTTTGAGTTCTTCGCTTTTAAAACTTTCACCTTTTTCGCAATTGTTTTCAGGATGGTGTCGTTCAGGAGGGCGTTGTTGGCGCCGTTGCGATACTCGTGGAGAATATCGTTGTACGCAACGGCATAGTCCTTTGAGAGCGTGTTAGATTCCAGTTCAACGCGGAACCGCGCGATATAGCCCAAGCTGTTGGTCAGATAGATGTACAATTCCGTTGGTGTGTCCTCAAGCACGTTGACAGAGGTGATGTTGTAAGGGGTGCCTGTTTTGCAACTAAAAGTGGAGCCTTGGTGCAACACCGTAAGTGTGTCGCATGACACCACTACGCCCATTAGACTACCAGACGCCTTGTGCCAGGTAGCTGTAGAGATGTTGGAACGGGAGGAGGCGATCACCTCTGTTGTGAGGTCCTCGAGTTGGAAAGTTGTGCCGTCGTACATCACTTTTTTCGTCGCGCATGAGTTGTCTGAGAGCACCACCATTATTGTCGACTCCAAAATGGTGTCATCACTGTGTCTCTGAACCCAGGGGGACCATCTTAGTATAACGGGATACGCACTTCCCGTGAGGGCAGCGCTTGACGCAACCACAAGCGGATCAGGTCCCATTACTTCGAGCAGCACGAGACGACCATCTTCAGAAGCGAATCCTAAAAGACACGTACCTTTCGCAGTACCTGTATTTACCGCCTCTGACCACGCAAATGCGTGCAGTCTCAGTTTGAGCAGATCGGAGTTCCTGATAAAGTTTTCGATCGGCACCTGGTAATACTCCACCAGGAAGCGATTTAGGTGCAATTTCACTTTCCAGTCTGTGAAATCTGTCGAAGTTCGTTCATACAAAAGTAACTGAGCAGTGTTTGTCAAAACTCCAATCACACACTTGTCGTTACTGCCTACGCCTAGAGGCGACCACTGCGCCGCCGTCACGCACGACTCAGTGCTCGATTGCGTAACAGAGATGGACTCCTCTACGGCAACTACATTCTGCAAGCTGTTGACCGATGGCTCGTATGTTGGGAGCCTCATTACGTGGTACATAGAACCGAGGTCACCGCTTTCGTCTTCTGCTTGCAATTCTAAAGTGGGCTCAAGCACCAGCACGCCGTTAGAAGTCAGAATGGCCAGTTGGCCTCCCAGTGACCACTGAAGGGAGTCCGCGCCACAACTCATCTGGTTCCTCGTGATCTCAAGATCTTTTGCCATGAGTGTTGTTAGCGCGCACCGAGTCGTGTACTAACAGGCCGTTTGTAAGTGAAATAAAATGCTTATAGGTGTGAGCGGTACGCTTAGTGCTGGCAAAACTGAGGTGGCGCGATATCTCACCTATCAAGGGTTCGAGTATATAGGGTTCAAAGGCTGTGAAGGGGGTGCGGAAAAGGTTTTCGATACGCAACAGCTGCTTTTGGACCACGTAACGAAAAATTGGAGGGACAAGTTTGTCATGACGCATATAGACGATGTAGAGTATTTAGAATTACTGTTGAAGAGGCCATTTTTCCTGCATGTCTGTATCGACGCCCCGATATTGATGAGGTTCGAGAGGTACAAGGCGAAATACGGCATGGAATCGATGGCTCTCGAGAATTTTGTAGCGCTATCTGATTCCCGTGTGTACGGTGACACCACATCTGTGGTCAAGATTATGAGTCTTGCCTCGATCAAAATTGTAAATCACGCGTCTCAAGTGGAACAGCTCTACGTTCAGCTTTCTAAACTCGACTTGTTAGACAGCACCCGGCTTAGACCCAACTGGGACTGCTATTTCATGAGGCTTGCGGATCTCGCAGCACTGAGAAGTAACTGCATGAAGAGGAGAGTAGGTTGCGTAATCGTTCGAGATAAGCGGGTAGTAGCAACGGGTTACAACGGCACGCCTCGTTATCTCACCAACTGCAACGAAGGCGGGTGTTCGAGGTGCAACTCTGGAGAATCGCTCGGCAACGCTCTTCACACATGCCTGTGTCTACACGCGGAGGAGAACGCATTGCTTGAAGCTGGAAGGGACAGAATCGGTACTCACGCCATCTTGTACTGCAATACGTGCCCGTGTCTTACGTGCTCGATAAAGATTGTTCAAGCTGGCGTGTCCAAAGTGGTGTACTCTCAAAGCTACAGTATGGATGCGCTCAGCGCAAACGTCTTTAGAGAAGCGGGCATCGTTCTCAAGCAGTATATCCCGCCTAAAGAAGGTATAGTCGATGTGTAACAAGCATTTAAGTCTCTCTATAGATGTATGGCCCTGGTTTCTTCTCCACATCAAAAGACATAGATGTGCGCACCTCGTTTCCCACGCTGAGTCGTGCATCCACGCGGTCGCCCACACGAAGCGGTCCCACGCCCTTCGGAGTCCCAGTTAAAATGATGTCTCCCTGCTCCAGCGTCATTATGCTCGACATCGTGCTGAGGATCTTGTGGATCGGGAAAAGCATCAGGTTTGTCTTGTCATGCTGCTTCTCTTCCCCGTTCACGCTCAATGACAGTGTTGCGTCATACGGATCTGGAACTTTTTCCTTTGGAATAAATTCAGAAATCGGCAGAAAAGTATCAAAACCTTTGCCAATACTCCACGGTAGTCCTTTCTTCTTGGCTTCGTCTTGAACGTTTCTAGCTGTAAGATCGATCGCCAACGAGTATCCCTTGATAGCGTCAAGCGCCTCCTTCTTGCCAAATGTTTCTGGATTCAAATTCTTCAGCGCTTTACCAATCACAATAGCCAATTCCACTTCGTAATGGACAACGGTCCCCTGTGGCAGCAGTATGGGACCTTGTTTCGGCAGCAGGATCGATGAAGACGGCTTCAAAAAGAAGAATGGTTGAAGCGGCTTGGCGTTTTTGAGCTCTTTGATGTGAGCCGCATAGTTTCTTCCTATACACAGGATTTTGCGAGCGTTCTTGATGTAGTTGAACGACATTGATTACGTGCACGCAACTGGGCAAAATTACAGAATTCCTTCACCAAGGAAATTTTCCTATTTCCAAACGAAACTTCATGTCCAATGGTAGTATGAACTAATTTATCTGTATTTACGGAAAATGCAGAAGTTTAAATACTTCTGTTACCTGTGTCAAAAAATTCACGAAAGCGGAGCGTCATAATGATTTTTTTCTTGTTTTTCTTTTTTTTTTTTGCTTTCAATCACACTTGAAATCAGGCCTATTCAAGTTTCTTCATCAAAAAATCACCGTTAATATTGGGTGTAGGAGTCATCGAATTCAGGTATTTCCCTCTCAAACAGAATCAGCCTCATCTGTTCCTTTCTCTGTTCTCTGTATTCAGACTTCTGAGATTGAGGTTTCGGGCCATCTCTGTTTCACATGTTCAATACTTCGACTAAACTAGCGATCATCATTAGAATGTACTTTTCTAGTCAACCCTAACATCTCCTTCATGCACAGTTGTGCGTACTGTCGGTAGACGATAATTCAGCGTATAATCCTCGGAACAAATTGAAGAGAATGTCAATCACACACAACGAATTTCTATCCATGGACTATGGACAGCCGATGCAGTGATACGTGAAATAGCCCAGGAAAGACTACTCTGAAATTGGACTCCTGTCTGAAGGGAATGGATATTCGGAATCCAATGGGTGGGTTTACTAAAATCTCGGAATGAAATGAGCAACCTACCAGGGGAACGAGACGATAGACATTTGTCTTTTTTGACTTTACGGGGTCCGCCTTGTCCATGGCCAATTTTCATTCTGAGGGTCGAGCACTAATGCTTCCTAGGTGTTCACTTCAGAAGTGCGTAACGTAATCCAGCCATCGTTTTCAATATTCTACGAATAAATACATCGTTACAACTTAAAAAAAAAAAAAAAAGAAAGCGATACCCTACTTACATAAAATGGTGGTAAGTTCAGCTATGTTGGTGATGCTCACATGGATTACCAGATGAGTACCAAAGCGGTGGAAGCGATGCAATGAAGGAATTGAGGTTGTATTTCAAGCCTTTAGATGAAACTACCGGGTCAGTAAATAAGCACTATTCTCACTATCATAGCTAACGATAGCACTGTATGCTATACTAGTAGGTAAACCCAAAACTTGTGGTAAGACGCACTATCGATCCACCATATCCTTGGCAGATAATCTTACGTTGCATAGAAGGTGTTCAAGACATAAATGACATCACGGTGCAGTAAGCATCCTCATCAAAAACTTGAAACGTCATACAGTTAATATCCCACCCTGTGTACTGAATACACCACAAAATTGGACATCTTGCAGGGTATCTTTCATGAAATTCTACAGAAACACATGATATCTGTAATCTTTGCTACTTGAGGTTCAATTATCTTCTTAGTAGCTCCGCCAAAGATCGAAATATTGCAGCTCCAGAGACCCCAGTGACCACTGATCTTTTGGATCAATTCGCATGCGTGCAACTAATTTAGTATATTATCAGAATTGACCATATTTGTAGATATCTGCAATGCATTTATCTCTGTTTTGCAGTAAGTATACCAAGGCAGATTCCCTTTGTTCCTCCAGATAGTAATGGATATTTGTTAGTCAAACACGAGGAAAAGCAAACCTGACAGAGATAAAAGATCTTCCTCCATACAATGTCGGTAGGGCTTCTCACGTTGAAAAATATAGTGCATTGTTCGAAAACCAATGATTGAAGCTGATGTCGCTCTCTGCTAAAAGCACCGCTACTTGTTCTGGTCATCCCCAGCCTCACCGTAGAGTTCCGCCTTCTTCATTCACAACTTGATGTACTTATGCGTCAGACCATGACCGGAAAAAACTACGAGTTCCTTTATGTCTTGTTATATGAGTCGTGAGCTTCCCATGACTGATTTTACTTGCAGCGCACAATTTTTTTTTCTCTTGAGTTGATACGCCTATATAACATGGAATCTACGTCTACGTATCAAGATACAGAATTATCTGTCGTTTCATGTTACATGGTTGTCTTTCAGAAATTTACAAGCAAACGATCAGCCGCACACGTCAAGAAGTCGTTGCAAGGAGCACCTGAACACGTTAGACAGTTCTTTGTAAAGGCATGGAAGACACGGTTCAGCTCAACACTGAGTTATGAGCAAAATTTATGCAGGTGAAATCTATAAATAAATACTTGGTCGAGCGCATCCCTTAGACTCTCTAAATTTCTCTCTTGAGAGGCGCGCTCGGCTGATCCATGAGTGGCTGTCCCACTGGATTTCCCACTGGATTTCCCGCTGGGTTCCCGACTCGGTGGCCCACCTGGTTGCCCACTACAACATGCATGTTTGGCTCGCATGGAGGCACAGAAGACACGATCATCGGGCTGTGGTTTTGAGAATTTATCTGCGAGTGCATCGACGATGACATTGGAGGAGGTGGTTGCCTCAAATTGGAGGCATTGAGAATAGTCATCAGGGAATCGTAACCACCTATTGAATCCACCAGAGCTGGACAGTCTTTATGCGAGTATAGGATGGTCCTCAGAGTTATAACTTGTTCGCGCAAACTAGTCACCTGCTGGTTAAGAGAATCGTAATTTGAAGTGTAAAAAGCGAGCTCCTCCTGCATACGCGACATGAGCTGTTTCTTCCGTTTCCTACACTTACTGGCAGCGAGACGATTTCTCTCGAGGAAATGTTTTCTTTTCTCGTCTTCTGGTGAGTCACTCGAGTTTTTGCGCGAGGTTTTCGATCGCTTCGGTGCGTTTTCCACAGCTTCTTCCCTTTTCCTGCCAGGCGGTTCTGTCGCATTCACGTCAATGGCTGGAGGTGGGTGGAAAACCGCAACCGGAGGAGGACCTGGAGGATGCGTAGGATGGTTTGCTGTTGCACGGCGACCAGTAGTTGCGGCATCGGGCGTCGCATGCTCCACGCTAGTTGTAACTTCCGTCTGATTCGATGGTAGAATACCTATATCTGGATGTCCGACATTTTGCGGAGAGGCATTCTGCATCCCTAGCAGCGAACTGAGCCCTGGGGTGAGTGTTCCAGATTGCATATTCAGCAAAGATGGAGTCGGAAGCCCCGATATCTGCGCAAAAGGGTTATTTGCCTGGTGCAAATGATTCATCCCGGCGCCACCGGGTGTGAGCCCTGTTCGTAGTAATCCGTCCGATAACGAACTCTTTTTACGGTGGCCCAAAGGAGGAGGTCCATAACCCCACGCACCAGGTGTAGCAGGTGCGTTGGTCCCTAAACCAGGGGATAGTATACTTAGCGACGGCAGCATCTGCTGGCGTCTGTCATCGGTGGCGGTGTTGCTGGACGTGCCGTCTTTGGCAAACGACTGCTCAAAAGGGTTAGGCTCGAGATCGAAGCTTGAGTGTCTTGGAACATTCTTGTGTGGAGATGACGCTCGCACTGACGTCATAGTGAGGTCACCGGTTGTCCGGGTTGGATCGTGCGCGGAATCAAAGTTTTGTTGTTGCGTTGAAAAATGACGTGCGTCTTGCCTTCTGTAAGATATCAGCTGAAAAGCGTCGAGAGGTTTAATGGCTGATTCGGGAAGGCGGGAGAAAAGTATCTATTACGTCATCTGGATGCACAGCGATTATACGACAGGGTAACTCTGCATGCAGAGTCTAGATCACTAATCGTAAATTCGACATCAAGGATACAAACTGCCGAATGAAAAGTAAGGGTTTGTGATTGCACTCGTTTTCAGGATTTTGCTGGAACACTTGGATGGAGCACTCATAATAGTTGGTGGTCCTACATCTCTGAGATGACAGAGGAACGTTTGAACGATCCTTTATGGTTATGGAGAACAAATTGCTGCCCGCTGTGCTTCTGATTAACTGAATTAGCTGTAGAACAGAGTTTTTCTCTGTACACGAGGGAGGTGTGCCAGTTGCCATTAAGTGCCTCACGAAGAAGTGGTGTTACGACAGCTGTAGACAGCAGTTTTCCGGGTTTGTTGTCCCGTCATGAAGCATCATGAAAGATTCGCTGAACGAGTTCGAGAATTCATAAAGCGGTGACCAAGGGTGTTTTCGAAAACTGATGACAGAGTAAATTCTTGGAATGGCAGGAAACAGCCTGCTATGTCTCCTCCGTGTGACTCTATAATGAAAGAGCATATCAGCTACTGGTTGCACTACAATGAGGAATCTGGGAACGGGAGGTACTGCGTTTCGGATATGAAAATATGTCCCATCCCTCCTATTAGTCTAATAGAATACCACTGCTTTTGATGACCAAAAAAAGACTCATACAAACGTTGATTCAGCTTATTGATGCGATAAACCTAGAACAGCCTAGACCACGTTATTCGCACTCAGTTTGTTTTCTTTTCATGACCCTTAATAGAAGTGTCTCTACCTGAAGCTGCTACATAATAATGATCATGCGGAATGCTCAATTGAATATATAAAGGAAACTATTCTCAGGCACGTTTGATCACGGGGAATAATCAGAGTGGAGTTACAATTTTTTGCTTTTCCCCCTATATCGCATTAGATATACATCCTAGTATCGGAGTGAGCGTGATCGAATATGTCCAAAGAGGCGTTACGAACAGTGTGAACTTGTATCTAATCAAATAATGTCACCATATAACAGGTTTCGTGAGTATCTGTATCATTTATCAAGATTATCCATCTCTGTCCGATGTCTACCTGAGCCATGGCATGAAGCAATATCTTAATCATTCAAACAAAGATTTTTGTGCGAGTGAAAGTTCTATTGCGATCTCAAGGGAATCCACCGTGATCCTCCGTTTTACTGTCTCCTTAGTGTATTTTCAATACGAGCAACGTCAAAATCCAACAGGCAACGCTTCACAGCAAGCCAAAATTTTCCACCCACTCCCGTTCTATAAAATTCGGGGAGACAAGAGCGAGAAACAAAGGCTTCTATCCTCTCTCGCGTAGAGGAAGCCCTCAAGGCATGGTTCCTTCTCACTGCGCCAGCAGGGGATGCAACTTTTAACTGTGATCGGCAAGATGACCGAATTTTTAAGGCGCATGTTTTACTGCAACTGAGGGATCTCGAAAATGCAAAGAGTTCTCCAAACTCCTTCCGTAGGACAGGAGTCAAGATGTATCATAAATATGCCGAACCTTATTTGTCATCGAGCATTGGCAATTACCTCTTTGAGATAGATGCTGTACCGGGTGCGCTGTCCCTGTTACAAGAATATGTCAAAGTTTATTGGAGAAAGGTTGCAAGTCTCTATTACAAATATCCTTTTGAAATGGATGCGCTCAGTCGGTTTTCGCATTTGGTTTTCCTAAGGCTGTATGCTCATTCAGGTTCGTGTCCATTCTGTCACGAACGATATGAGGTCGCAATTGAACACTGGATCGAGGACTGTTTAGTGTTCGATTTTCTTTGGCAGAAGATCAGATCAAGAGGAGATATCGATCACCTAAGTATAAGAGATTTCTTATTTCCCCGCGGCCGTCGAAGATGGTTGGTGGCTAGGGGCCGGTTTTTGGTAAAGTTGGAAACACTTCGGGTGGAAGCCTATCACGCCGACGCAATGCGGTGTGTGAATTTTTGGAAGGGTCGCATCGAAGTGATGTGTGCTCTAGGAACCAGTGGGTGAATAATGAGGTTTTTTCAACACGGGTATGTCTACCCATGTTTTTTCCTCATCTATCATTGACAAGTAGCAGTATTCTTATTTTGTTTACGTTCAAAAACAAAACAACCTGGAGATTCAATATCACGCAAAACCTGGTTTTTGCGGATCTTCAATACAGTTAGTATTGGAATATCTCTGAGTACGTTGTTTCTGTGTATAGAGAGCCGAGTGTACTAGCTCTTAATGGTTTTTTCTTATCCAAAAACTCTCTTTTGAAACTACAAACTTATGTCTTTATATAGTTCTCCCTGTGAACCCAACAATTATAGATTGGGCGCCGATCACTAGTATTCATATAACATAGACCGTAAATCATCCCAACAAAACGTGTTAACATTCTGACATAAGCCAGATATCGTCACACTCTCCACCACTTAGAGGGAAACTCGTCCGCGAGTTCCTCGCGTGCGTCTATTGAAGTCATCCACTAGAGATTGTCAGCGGCCTTCTTCTACGTATTGGTTCATCCATTCGAGAGGAACGATGACAGTGTCTGCTGGATCGCAGTC
>PPLB01008104.1:6598-23541 GCA_003706365.1 Citeromyces siamensis
CTGTTGGTTCATCTTGGCACGCGGAGCGACACCGTCGATCGCCATATAAAACAGCTTTTGCGGCTTAATGGTATTAAAGAGGTGGTCGATGTAGGCAAAGATGGCGCTGAACATCTGTTCCTCCGTTAGCCTCGTCAACGTGTCGTCGTTCGAGTGGGTGCATGTGTGCAAAATAGAGTTCATATCCAGATATAGGTTATCGAACTCGGGGATTTGCGAATTGTCAATCAGCTGCGAGATGAGTGGCCATCTCTCGCTGATGAATCGAAAGAATTTGGGAATGCCCATTAAGAATACACCTTTACACCTCGCGGTTACGCCGAGAAATTTCTTAAATACTACAGGGATTGAGCTGAATTTCTTAACTGCCACAAACATGCATAATGCACAAATCTGCGGGGAGGTGCAGCTCTTACTAGTTTGAGACGTTTAATGGCGTTGAAAATCAGGGTTGAGGGTGGGACACACGAGAACGGTCAATTAATTACATTCGACAGGTCATTATATAGTGGTTTCCGCGTAGTTATGTATATCTGGTCATGTATGTGTTCAACGAATTGTGTTTTGCAATAGTTGAATAAAGGACTGTAATTTTCACAATAATTTATTCAAAGGTGTGAAATGGCGGCATCGGTGTCACTCTCCAAGTTTTTTCCTCATATTGATGTGGGTGAAAGCAATGACTCTGAAGGGATTCCGCATTGGATGTATGTGAGACGCACCTTGTTTTTGATAACTTGCGTACTCGAAGGAAGAGTTTCGCCCGATTTTTGCTTGATCATTTTTTTACCACCTTGAAAGACGATTATGTGGTTGAAACTTCCGGAAATTCAGGAGGAAAATAACCAGAATAAGTATTACTGACCGAGTTTATAAGTTTCAGAGATGTTTTGCGTGGTTTGAAATCTCTGTCAAGCCATGGTTAACCTGTCATTCCGTTAGTTTGTCGCTGAGGAGAGAACAAATGTTTGGGGATGTTTGAAATAAAGAGTAAAGATTAATTTGCGCGGTTTGCAAGGTGAACAGACAAAGTACCTACTGCTACGTGCTAATGCACCGTGAGTGAGTCATGATACTTTGTGGAGGAACACATCTCAGCGTTTCATAGGGATAACGTTGGAAATGCTGGAAACAAGGTCTTGTTTCATTTTGACAACTGGCAATACTTGAGATCAACCACTTGAAACATGAGCACATTATTGAGGGACTGCGCGTTCTTGCCTTGCTGCTCTACAAATACAAGGGATGTCTCATCGTCAGTGGCAGCATTTGTGGATATATCTTGTTTCTTTACAACTCAACATCTGCTGTAAGTACCCACGTAAGATTAGTGATCTTCTGTTTAACGATCCACCTATTAAAATATACCAATCTTGTAAAATAGCGCAATAGGTCGGCCAAATTAGGACCACGGCAATATCATACCAGAGTCTAATTTTAGTCAGCTTTTTCCAAGAGGATCATTAGACATAAATAGCGATGCGTCGCTTTACTATGGTGTTGCAAAAGATGATGATCCTTCGGTTCCCCTTTCGCTCTCTATGGACAAACTGACACCTTCAGAGGCAAAGACATACATCCGATGGTATAATAATATTCTGTCTAGGAAACAGCACTTGTCTTCACAACGGGTCTCGACAGTTTCACTCGAGGATGTTTTCAAGTTTCTGTCAAATTTCGAGATTACAGAACCAACTAAACATGTTATCCGTAAGATGTTCTCGATGAGTGCGACCTGAACAACCTCCAGTCATGATGCATAGAGACTAGGGGGACATTGAAGATAATGACATCTGGGTGTCGCAGACTTGTCCACAACGATACACAAAATCTGCAACATGACAGTTAAACAGCATCCTGTGCACCCAGCATGAGTCAGATGATTTTAATGACATGACAAGACATCAATGGGATTTCTCGTGGCGAACCTGGCAAATCGATCAAAAATTACGAGGATAAAGATTGAATGATACGTCTGTCGTCTGACATGCAAGAGCCAAAGATACATTTCTCGTAAAGCATTATTCACCATATCGACTGGCAAGATTGCAAGGATTTGTCGCCTTTGCCAGATAAATGAGTGCTGAAGACACCGTCAGGCGACTCCACTTTATGGCAAATTTCACTCTCAGTTAACTTTCTGAATCCATTTTTTCCATCCATGAGCTACGCACTGTTTTACTCATCAGAAATCACGAAACAGTCTCATAGGAGGGAACGTCATGCACCGCGTCGAGTTGTATGCACTTGGTCGATTTTCACTTTTGAGTGCTTCTGCATCATGTTTGGTAACACTTCTTCAACAGCCTCTGCCAACCAAAGCGGAGGATTATTCGGGAAACCAGCTACCGGGGCCACTCCATTCGGCCAATCGCAGACGGGGACCGGTTTGTTCGGTCAAAATTCATCCACCACAGCTCCTTTTGGGCAGACCACTTCGACGTTTGGACAGCCGTCCACGTCCCAGAACGCCTCGCCCTTTCGCCAGACGGGACAGACAAACGCAACCAACACATTTGGACAAACGTCGACTGGATTTGGCCAGTCACAGCCTCAGAATCAACAGAATTCTGGGTTCTCGTTTGGAAAACCTGCGTCGACCGGGTTTTCCTTCGGCCAGAATCAGCAGAACTCGACAACAGCACCGGGGGCTGGCACAAACACTTCGTCCGGTGGATTATTTGGACAGAAACCGCAATCTGGTTTTTCGTTTGGGGCGAGTAAACCGGACCAGACGACATCACAGCCTTCCGGGTCCCTCTTTGGGGGGCAACCATCGTCTGGAGGACTGCTTGGATCAACGTCACAACCGTCTGGTGGACTTTTCGGAGGGTCACAGCCGTCCACCGGTTCGTCATCGCTCTTTGGAAATGCAGGCGGTGGTGCGCAAGGTACTCAAGGAGGGCTCTTCAACAATACCACAACGCAATCGACGCAGACGCCGCAGCTGACTCCTATGACGCGCGTGAGCGAGCTGCCGGAACCGATGCAAAAAGAGATTGAAACCCTCAATAACTACATCCAGCAGCAGGTGGCTATTGCCGAGAACCTCAAGTCGAACCAAGAAGAACAGAAGAAACTGGTGGAGTCTGTGCCGCGTGATGTGAACTTTTTGGAGACAAAATTCACTTCTGTAAACCAGGCGCTGCTCGCGGATTTGAAGTTTATCGAAACTTTCAAACCAAAAGTACTCGAGTCCTTCAACGACTGGGTCGAAAAATTACTCAAACTTTACTTACAGCTAACCAACCCTCAGGAAAACGCTCAGCAGACCTCTAACCTCATAACCGTTTCGAATGCCACAAGCATACTGAGCCAATTCTACCTTGGCAAGATTGATGATATCAAAAAGACTACTAAAAGGTACGAGGGCATTTTGTCCGAGATCGAGATGGCGATCACCGATCTGGAGAACTCTTCCACTGCTCCTCACAATTCTGGGCTCGAACTCGTGCTTTCAACTTTGCGCGAGGAGTATCATCTGTATATGGAGCTGGCCAACAACTTGGCAGATGTGCACCACAACGTGAAGAGGCTCGTTGGAGGAGCAGAGACTTTCTAGAGTGTATTATAATTATGATAACCATCGCTATGCATTAAATTTTCCGATAAACTCTCGATCGAGTTTGCAGGCGTTGGAGTATGTCCTGTAAATCGTATTGGAGATCGGAAAAATGGATGTAGTCGACAGGATATTGGTTTCGGCAGGCTGTTCTTGTCTGTTCATATTCTGGATCTAGATTTTTGAATTTTCATGTTGTTCGACGAACCTTTTTTTGGTCAGCTTTTTTTAAATTGGAAAGTGGTGATTTGAACAGGCAATCAAAAGAAAAAGATCAAGACTTCCCTAGTAAGTGTCCGTGTGTTCTGCATGCACATACTTTGCGTTGCATACCAAGCCGTAGGATGAAACAATCCAGACTTTAAACTGGAGAATTTGTAAATATTTCAGCCAAATATACAGACAAAAATATTAGTCAAACCCAGAGGCATTTATGATTGTGAGACATTGAGATGAGTCCAAAACATACATGAAACATGCAATATGTTCCATGGTGAGGCACTAAAAGCATGTAGACCGAGGATTACGTAGTAGATAGGCACAGCAATTTATATTGTCTATTGAGTTTCACACAATCCAGAGAACAAACAAGGAATTGAGTCAGTGCTTCCGACTGACACCATTAATGAGAAGTTGTCCACACTCAAATGAGGGCTCTGGGACAACAAGTACATCGAATCTCTCATATGGTAGCAACCACTACGGTAACATATCAGAAGCTTCCACTGCCAACGTCGACCCAACGTCGACAATGCTGAATTATTCGATCCCGCTGTCAGATCGCAAACTTCGCTGGGTAACTCACTCGAAGACATCCCAGACTACTACGCCACCTTCGATGCTAAGGACTTTTTCTGCCAGTAATCACATAATCTGGTTTCATCGTTTCGAGGACACACTCATGGCCATGGGGCTCTATCCATTCCTCTTGGATCAGGCAAACCCCGCAATGGAGCGGGCTGTCTCGTACCTTCTGCGTTCGACTCTCAGCGATGATTTTCAATCCTCGTACCTGAACGACTCTAAAACGACATTCGCTAACAAAACCCGAACGAAATCGTCGCTACTCAAGCCTCGCGTCCCGGGTACCATCCTTCAGGACATGGAGATCATGACGTTCGATGAAAGAGAAGATCCAATAACCTTTTTTTCCCGGTTCAACCGTCTAGAGAATGAGCTAACACGAGCTCAAGGTGGACCTATTCCGGACTACCTTCTCAACCAGATTCTCGTATCCAACCTTTCCGGACCCTACGCGCCCTTGACCGACATCTTCATCCCTTCCAAAAACCGTACCCCGGACTACATCCGTGATAAACTCGAGGCCAACTATAGGTATAAACAGGCTATAAAATCCATGTGGCAAAAATCGGGTGGTGCGCTTGCCCTCTGAAACTTCGAGTGTTTTACTCACCCGCGATGATGTATACTCTTCTGCACATGAGTTAGCTGCATCCATCTTATATTACCAGGAACATCCCACAGGAAAGTGGTACCCAAGATTGCAGGGATCCTACAGTCCAGTTCTTCCATAGAGCTTCAGACCAAGGACAGCTTAACTCCTTCCTGATGATCTCGTGTCGCTCCACAACGACTCTACTCTCCACTGGCATGCGAATTCACCAAGGGGATCACGCAACACCCTTCTCGCAACGGTCCCTATGCGCACATTGCATAGTATCATCGGTGCTATTCACTACAAGAATTCCAAGTGGTATATCTTCACCATTATCGATGAGTATACCCATTTCTCATCTGTGACGATTCTCCGCTCCACTGCTGAGATTGTGAAACACATTGAATCGTTCATAGCTTTTGCCGAGAGGCAATGGGGCGTACGTGTTAGGCGATTCCAATCGGACCAGGGCAAAGAATACACCTCTGCACCCGTCCGCGAATTCTTTCGGAAAAAGGGAATCGCACAACGATTTAGCACTCCGTATAGTCCCCGTAGTAACTCCGTGGCTGAACGGTTCAACGACACGCTGTTAGAGGATATACGGACCGTCCTTCGAGCCGCCAACATGCCATCATTCTTCTGGAAGGAAACGGTCGACCCGTAACCGCTTTCTTCGGGAGGATCTCCAGGATTTGCCATTTCCTCACGAAACGGAAACTGAAAATATCCGATCTTGGAGTATTCGGTGCCAAAGTCTTTATTACGGACGTCCCATATGGATCAAAAATGAACAAACGTGGTCGAGCTGGGATCTTCCTCGCACCAAGCGACAAAGTTTACGGTTACCTTGTCTACGTGCCCGAGCTACAGAAAACCATCAATACCCGCCGCGTAAGATTCACCGGTGAACTCTTCTTTGATCCCTTCAACCCTCAGTACGAAACACGTTTAAAGGTTTTGGACTCCGCTATCGACCGGTGTGACCCTACTAAACGACTCTTCCCAAACCTGGAAGAAGAGGACAATGAGGCAATTGCTGATACGGCGACTTTGCCTGATGAGAACATCCCATCCAACACCACGGAGGAAGTTCCTCCTCCTGAATTTGCGTTCTCCCGGCAACAGCACCCTGAAAAAGAAAGACACTTGCCGGATATAACCGACCCCGCAGACTTCACGTTGCATCTAACCGCACCAGCTGAAGATGAACTCTCCACACCAGTTCTGGATGACTATGGCGAATAAACAGACCCCGATACTACCTCGGCCGCCATACCGACTCATCAAATCTCTCATAATGATGAAGTGCAACACGTTATTCTTTTTCTTTTCTTAAACATGAAAAAAAGCACACAGACGCAAGTCTTAGACATACTTCTTCACCTCATTGGTTTCCCTTTATTCGATTGGATCAAAACAAACCACCGGAAAACAGGCATCTGGACACATCGCCTGCGAAGCTGAAAACTCTGGTAATCTATAGTTATGCGTTCTTCTGTCCATTACTCAATATCGGCACTGTATATATAGCACCCGGATTGGAAAATTGAGAGATTAGAAGCGAAAAAGACTTTATAAATGATTGGGGAGTCATTTTGCTCCAATATTGAGAAACATAATCCAGGGAGTACATTTTCCCCTGCTTCTTGCGAGATATATTTATAACAAAACTAAGAGATACTTCCACCCCGTAGAAATAAATTTAAGTCCCCAAGCAGACTAGTAATGTTTGTTTGCATTACCTGTGGATAAAATCGGTACAATAATCCGTCCCATTATACAGGAATTCCTACACATTTATAGTGAAGTCTTTCTGCATTCATTCCGCATAGAGATTGTACGATATAGAATCAATTCGTACATCTCACAAAAGGTTTATGTTAATGAGTTGGTGATCCTGAGATCCTCGAACTCACGGAACAGCCAAATTAAGCTCTATATCTCTTCTCATATATTGTCACCACTAATTATCAAAAACAAATCTATCATTACATCTGTATATAAACGATAGGTTTAACATTGATAATTGTGTGAACGCACGGATCAATTTTTTATTTTTTCTTTCAATATAATATAAATTAGAGAACTAATTAGAAACTAGAAAAGTTAAGAAACTAGTAAGGGAAAAACATGAAGGTTAGCCAACATGTAAAAAGCCCTTCAGAAAGAACTTTACACTTTTGAAAGTGGCATATCTTAAATCTTCCACTCGTCCTGAGACCACATCCTAGATCTCCCCTCCGTTTCAGGTTGCAAAACTTCTAGTTTCATCAGAAATAAACTCCTTGCAAGTAGACCGCTCTTTGTGGCTTGCGGAAATATAAAGTCTGTGACCTTCAAGTGTCTTAGTTCACCCGCGATCCTTACGTTCCGCCAGAGATATTCAATTGCACTGCATTCCTCCTGTCAGTGTTCTTGCCGACGCTGTAAATTTGGTGGAAAAAGCGACATGTGTCTTTTGGCATAAAGCCGCGAGAACACTAGGTGGGAAAACCTATACATTGCAGCCACTTCATGCGGATGTCTGAAGTATGGTGACAATTTCTTCCAGAACTGTGAAATATACGCTTGATTAATGGTGCCAGTTACCATGAGTACCGGGGAGTGACTAAGGTGAGAGCCAAAACTGACCGACACATATGCTGGAATATGACGACGGTAGAATTTGGACGCTGTTTTCTTGAAGAAGGAAGAAGAAACCTCCTCATTTTCAAGATCCCATTTTAATATCTGTTTTGGAAGAGATTCTAGATCGTGCAGAGGATCCATTGGCGGCGCATCATGGGTCCTGGGGGTGGCAATCAAGAACCACGCCCGAAGAGTATGTAAGAATTATTTTAGCTTTAAGCACGCGGGAAGCGATCTGACAAAATGGCCAAAGATAATTCATAGCGGTAATTCCAGATGGATTCGTTCTGTGTCCCAGAAAATCTCAAAGGTGATATGACTGTTCCGTGTGAGAGCAGAAGAATTGCATAAACCTGGCCAGGAAATCTAGGGCAAAAAATTGATGAGGCCGGGATATATCACCAAACAGATCAAAAATCTATCTTCCTCGCCGTCCATATAGTTGGACCTGGAGATCCATTGATCCATAGAATCCAAGTTCTCTGGGGCCCTTTAAGAGTCTGAGTCGAATAAGATTCCTGAACGGTGTGCTTGTGTATCTGTGAGATTACCGGTGATTTCGGATCCAGTGACATGTTGATCTTTGAATAAACATAAATATTAGGAAGCCTTGACCATGCACGTTGCTTGCTCCGCCAGTCATGGGCAAAATAGTCAATTCCAAGGTATTGGCCATTGTAATCAGATAGTGTATGCACTTCTGCACCGTCCAGAAAGGACGGGATGACGTCAAAACAATCAGTTAATAGAGTCTCGTCGCCCGTGATTACTACCACACGTGCTTTCCTGGAGTTCAATACGCAGCCAGATATGCTCGCAAAAGTATGATAGTCCTCTGCGCCTCTGAAAAAAAGTATCACATCATCAACTTATAGTTGAATCTTCGAACTTAAATTGCACCCCAAAGGTGTTCTAAAGTCCCTTCAAGAGAATGACGCACCGCGGTCGCCAGTGGTTTCACACATATAGCGAAAAGTCTTGGTGCTATTGGACTACCTTGTCTCAGACCTGATTGGAGCTGAAAGGGTGCGCCAATTCCGTTATTCAGCGCGGTGACCGCAGATTGTTGCTGATTGATATTCGTGATAAATCTGAGAAAACGGTCTCCAAAGTTAAGATATATCAGGAGGTCATTGATGTAGGCATAGCTGAGTCCATCATAAGCTTTGTCTAAGTCCAGTTGATAGATAGCTGCTTCCTGATTGATGTTGATCGAGTGCGACAGACAACTTTCACGGAAAATTTTGAATGTTGTCTTTAGGATCCCGCCCAGGAATGAATCCTTTTTGTTCAATGCCCACTAGATTGGTAAAACTTTGATCAGCCTCTTATTAACCATGGCTGTTATCAATCTATAACCGGTGTTGGCTAAAGTGATCGGTCTCCAATTCTCGTTTATCGCCCTCTAGGGAGAAGTTTGAGATGAAGGGTGTGAAAATCCTGAGGAGATTCTTCACATCGATGGAGTTGAGAAGCTCAACTATCGTGGAACCAAGTGTATCAAGCTCCTTAAGGAACAAGGCCTATGGTATACCATTTCTCGGCTTTGGCAGCGGTATTTCTGTCGCTGAAAACCAGATCCTCAACGCGACGAGAAACTCGATAAGACATGAGTACCAGGAAATCATGGATAGAGAGGGTATCGACTTTATTATAACCCCAACGTACTGTGGAGTGGCTCCCAAACCCGGGACGGTCAAGTACTGGGGTTACACAGCTCTCTTTAACCTGCTGGATTTGCCCAACGTGGTCTTCCCAACAGGCCTTATCGTGGACGAATCTCTAGATGGCGTGGATCACTCATACCAACCTCGCAACGAGATTGTGGCGTACGAGTGGAGTCTTTACACGGGGCCAAAGGACTTCAGAGACGCGCCGATCGGTCTGCAGCTGACGGGAAGGAGATACTTTGACGAAGAGGTTGTGAAAGCTGCTGAGGTTCTGGCAGGATTGTTCTGACTTACCATGCACGTTGACGCACGAGCCACACGTATTTCCTAATACATTACCAACCTAAACCGTTTGACGTGCAAACTTTACTTGTTTCTAGATGTTTGAATTCACCAAACTGCACCGTTCATCAATTTGTTGTAGTGAGGTCATGGAGGTAACTTGCGCATTACGCTCCTGCACTTCGCTGAAAAAACAAAATCGCACATTAGAGGTTCTTCAGATACTCCGCAGAACGAACATCTGTATAGTGAGATGACGCCCTTTTGTCATTGGCGCAATACTGGTATAGTGGAGGCCTCTGTTGTGCTTGGCGGCAAATTATATACGATAGTCTTGATACGGACACCGTTTCCAGGAACCGCTCTCTGAATGCGGCTTCCACCATCACGTTGAGACAAAACTGGAAACATTGAGGGAAGCTCATCATGGAATTTGGGGCTTAAGTAGACTCCACACAACAAGGCGCTGATGTCAACCCCTTTTTTGATTGTCGACAGCAATCCCAACAGAGACTGTATAATTTCGACCGGTATGTCACGATTAACGGATCGGTAACCTCACTTCAGGATAACGCGAGTAGAAGGTTCGCTTCCAATTTACAGACGAACGGTTCTGGTTTCTCCAACAGACGCTCTGTCAGTTGACATTTTTCTGTGGACAATGAATATTGCGCACTTCGAGCATTCCTAAAATCGCCAGAACCTCATCGAGGATCATTTGCTCCATCTTTCCTGGTATACTCCATATCAGATAATCATCTGCTGCATCGTGACTTGACTCATCTACTTTTCAACGTCAAAGATGGGGGAAGTTCTCATCAACTAGTTTCTAGTTTCTCGATCGTGGTGATTCGACGATGTAAAATCTTCTGGGACGAAGTGTGGCTGTTCGTAATCGATCCTCACTTCAATATCTAATGTAGTCAATTCGTGAGTGGGATTTTTGTAGATGCATCAAACGCACTGGGACGGGAATTCTGAGCGGTGATAAAGATTCCCCATAAAGATGTACCATGCAGATATCCTATGATAGGCATAATTGCAAACATTCAGACGCATAAAGCTGTTCCCGTTGCCAAACAGTCTGATGCCCTTAAGATGAGAGCGAAGAGCAAAATGTCCATGTCACAAGAGGGCATCGAGTTTTGCAAGATGCGAGGTGTTGCTCTGCTCCAGTAAACCATGATTGATATTAACCGAATAGTCTGAAGTTTTTGGCTTTTCCACTATCTAGATATACCTTCAGATAGTCAGTCAGCTCAATCACGTCGTCCCAGAACATGAAAATATTCGATTTCTTTGGCCCCCATTCTAGCTGCTCTCGAGATCTGCCCAAGCTTTCTGCAACTAGATAAGAGGAAGGTGAGCTCAACACTGCAGACCTTTTTCTTCCACATCTATCAAATCAACCAAACCTTTATGTTGTCAATCTTTCTCCGTCAATCCTCCGCGAAATAGTATCTTCTACGTATTGCGATCGAATGACTCAATCAGCCTGTGAAATAAGACAACACAAAGTGCACCCAAATCGTTCGCATTCACGACATTCCACAGCTACCTCCAGAGAGTTTCTAACTTGTATGGATTCATTAGTGCTTGTCTCTTGGATAATACTGGCGTAAAGGAGTCTTTTGTTGATGGTGATACAGCTGAAGCCGCCTGTAATGGTATGTAAATATCCTGATAAAGTTTCAAGCGACCTTGCAGTGGCTCTTTGTGGAGATCTCCACTGTCCCATTGAAGTCGTGGAAACCTGTCATTTCGGAAATGATCGGGTTGAGCAGGCGACGATGGTGTTCTTGACCACATCTACTTGAGGACAAATCAAAGCACGGTTGTGAAGGCGCATTTTGTTTAAGTTTCAGAAACTTCGGGGTGAGAAGGTTACTCGGTTTTCTGGGGAATGGGCTTGCTCCTTCGGGCTCGTTGTAGTGGCGTTATTCGTATGTTCAGGAGAGAGAAAAATCATTTTGTTGCAGCGCATTCGGGTGTTTGTTGGTGGAGAACGCGAAATATTTGTCCAGATTCATACCCATCACTGATTCCGGCTCTTGCGTGTTTTCGATCAACAAGAAAAAAAAAAATTCTTCGAGTTTGTTTGGCGGAATATGGCCAGGATGGTTTGCTTGAGCTGCACATGTTGCCGAAGTACGATCATTCTGAATGTTCGTTTATTGAGTCATTCGCTGGGAAGTTCGCTCCAGCAGGGTTGTTGGCTGGTGATTATCTCTCCCATAGTTTGGAAACTGTGTTGGCGTTCCTTCGTTGTTTGGTGCTTTGCACTTGTTTAAAAGAGCTCTTCATCAGGGATGTGGAATCATGAGCGAGTGATTCCAGGTCACTCTTCAAGCTGATGGACATTTCCCTCTAGCCGTTCCCTGTCGACCGGTCTCAGGCGGACATAATTAGTGCACGTGCATCAGTTAATAATCCCAACAAGTATACTAGATGCATCAATTTAAGAACACGAACTCTCAAGTTGAGGTCGGATACATTAAAACGCAAGATATTTGCGTAAGTGACTGACCCAAAAAGTCTTCTTTTGGAGACTCATAGCTGCCATCGACTGGACTCAACAGCGTTTCATCCTTTACCGCTCTTCTACTTGTGGTGGAGGATTGCAGCGAGTGGAGGTACTATAATCCTTCGACTCTGTGCGTTTTTCATTTGACTTGATGTACTCGAAGTGCAAGGAGTGCTCGTACCGGGCTGAATTCGAGCAGTCCATCTGCATGTTCTTGAATGACGGGCGTTGAGCACCGAGTGATTCAATTCTCCCGAGTTTGCCATTGTTTCTTTGGAATTTATTTGGAGAGCACTGTTGTTTAATAACCTCATAGTGTACAAACGATCATTGCTTGTTTTCGAGTGTCAGTCTTATCGGTGAAGGAACCTGGCAGAAAGCGCGTTACCAAGTATCGAAAACGGAGACGACATGACCTGGATTCTGCTCCTGGATCAACAGCACAATTTAGTCGCTCCGTGGGTATCTTACCTCCTGTTCAACCTTCCAGTGTAGAGTTGTGGCCACCTCCAGGGAATGTACATTGGTTGATCAGTTCCAATCGCCTAATTTTTACGGAATAAAATCCGGGCCACATGAACGCAAACTGAGAATCTACGCCCATTCCTTGTGTTATTTACACGCCGTCCAACATCCCTATATTTATACGCCACCCTGAACGGGTAGGGCGGCTTATCTTAGTGACACGTCACTGCCACGGGAATGCGAGCTCTGATTGGCTAGTGCGCGATGAGGCGTGTGCGTACAAATTGCTCATCGCCTTTTGAACCGCACCATGAACGAAGCACAGCCTAATAACGAAGAGAGTACAATGTCCGAGTCAGAAAAGCTAGCAAACAGCGACAGCCAAACGGAAACCAGCTCGTCTGGTCTTTCTACACCCACAGAAGTCAGCGCGGTAGTAAACGACAGCGACGGGTGGTCGCTGCTATTCAGTACTGACGAATCCATCGAAGGTGAGGAGACACCTTCGGACGACCAGGATGAACATTTTGCACAATCTGTAAACACGCTGCGAAACTCAATGAGCCTCAGCTTGCCTAAAATTGATATTAAGGGCAATTTACCGCAAAAGGCAAATCCGCACACCACCATCTGGAGGCATAGGCTTTTCCGGCATGCGTTGATGTTGGGATGTCTTGTAGTGCTGGCTATCGTTGGCGTACGTTACACGTCGTACGATGCTGTTGATTTGTATGATCATTTTGGAGACAGGGAGCTGGCATTGTTGACGCGGGATTTCAAGTCACCCGGTTCGCTCTGCTTTGACAGGGAAAGACAGAACTGGATTGCGCTGTACGACGTTAATGGTAGTCTTTTCCGGGCTGTGGTTTCCAACGAGGTGGTGGAGCTCGACCCGGCTGTGCCTATCCGGGTGGGACAGTTTGTACAAACGGTGGAGTCCAAGGTGTCCAAGTTGTACAGCTCACCTGAGAGAAACTTGTACTCGTACTTGAATTTGCACACGATGGAGTCGCTCAGCGAAAAGGGCCTGTCTCCGTACGTGACAGATACGTACACCGGTGTTCGACCGGCGAACGCCATCACCAAGGGCCTAATCCACGTAAAAGAGGCTATAGAGCCCTCATTGAATGAACTCAGCTTGGTGAGCAACAAGATTGTTGTCGTGTATTGCCATCCGGAAAAGTACCTCGAAGCGTTTGCGTCGTTGTTCCACTGGATCTCGCAGCAAGCACGGATGGCTGGCGCAAGTGCCGCTGAGTACTCGAGAAAAATACAGCGGTTGATCAGGGCAAAATTCAGCGAGGTGGATACTCAACAGATGTACAGTGCGCTGCACGAAAAGCTGGACAATGTCACTGGAGGGCTTTCCAAGCTGAGACAGAGAGGCAAGCGCAAGTTTGCGCCGTTGTTCCGTTGTGCAAATCGCCACAGAAGACGGATGTTCAAGTCGACCAGGTGTCGTTTCTCCCAGCGCTCGTGTGGCAGAAAACCTTGTGGAAGGATGTCAACGCAGAAGAAGCCGTGCCCTCAGGAAGCAGGTACAGCTGGAAGCGAGCTGGTGAGCAAGTTTATGAAGTGGATGGGATGAACAGTAGGTAGGCATATTTATATTTGAATTTATTAATCGTGTACACCAACTACCTCTCCTCCTGCTCCTCCTCAGGGAGACCCAAATCGGACCATGCAACTTTATCCATTAAATCATTATCCATTCTGCATTTTAAATACTTTTTCGCGAGAAGCCTGCAGTTGGGAGCATTTTCGTTTCTCACCAGTTTTAGGCACTTCATGTACTGGGACATTTGCTCTTTACAGTCACCAAAATGATCCAGGGGAAACGATCCACGGTCAGGTGCCGTCACTTTGAGCGCAGATATCCTGTTTCCTTGGTGTCAGAAACGAAGCTCTTTTTGCTTACCTGGACTTCCAGACATATATATGTGGGAGGGTTCGAGTCGCGTTGATGTGATAAACTTGGCTGGACAAGGTTGTACCATGTAAATGAAATTTCAGTCTACATGCCCATATTACATCACGCAGACATCGCTACAGCTTAAATGAACACGGCATATTCTATTTTAAGGGAACGTCTAACCATAGCGATCAATTTCAAGTCCAGTCATGACCCGTGCTCGTGATGATGCGAATTTCACCCTGGGTTGCGTATGTCACAACTTGCAGGATGTTTAGAAGCGAGGGAAATACCTAATAAATAATGGTTGTGTATCCAGTGAAAGCCACACGCCCAGATACTCTCCTTCATCGAGATCTGAAGACTCTCTTTGACCATGAAGGACGGACTTTGTCCGAGAATTTTAATGTGGCTTCGATGTCCAGCTCACAAAGTACTCAAAACAGATCGCGGTTCCTCCACAAAAGACTTCTCCGTCTCTGTTGATGATAAAGAAAAGCCTAGCTCTTCTGGAGGCCAGTTCACTTCTTTATCCGGCTCTCCAAATCGGTAACCCGCTTGTCCAGCATATTTATCATCGCCTGCATCGACATCATCGTGGAAACCATCTCATGCTTCGACAGACTCTCCCATCGTATCAGTTCCTGCTGATACTGTAGTCGCTGCTGCTGTTGCACGGCTCCCAACGGCGTGAAGGCGTTCCCCAGGATATTCGATGGTTCGTTGAGATTCTCCATCGTTGGAGGAGGGCTCATGTGGCTGTTTCTAGAGATTTTCCACTGATTCGTTTCGTATGCATTCCGCTTCGCTGGAGCAGGATTCGCATTTTCTGCAGTCTCTGATGAACCAGAGCAACCGGATGATGCGTTTGTATGCCTCACAAGTGCATCGCTGCGCGCAAACCGTTTCCCACACTGTCCACAACGATGTGGTTTCTCGCCCGTGTGCAATTTTTCGTGCCTTTTCAAATCATGCTGTCGTCTGAAAGTGTGGCTACACGTGCTGCACGTGAACGGCTTCTTTTGCGTGTGGATGAGAAGGTGCGACTTCAAGTTGTGCTTTCTAGTGAACACATGATCGCATTTCCCGCACGCAAATTTACGATCAGAGGTGGTGATGATATCACTCTCACCAGAATCGCCAGATGAGAAAGCTGGTGTCACCATCACCATCTGGTTCTCCATATTGGGGATCTCAAGCGGTTCACTCATTCAACGAGATGCAAGGGTGTCATCGAGTGGTGAGACAAGTCGCTCTGAAATTGGCTGTGAAATTGGCTCTGTATCGTACAATAAGATTCTGTGATTTTTGTTTCAGCTTTTTAGTTGAATATTTTTGTGCCGCAATTAATGTGGGTATTCCTGCACGAGGTGAAATATTCTTGGAAGAGAACTCTCTGCCATATGCTCACAGATACAGCTTTGCGTCGTATCAAAGTTCTATTTTCAAGGCCACCCGTATATTTTTGATATAAATTAGCAGAAATTACTATGTAGAGCGGATTTCTTGTCATTGTCATCACAAGATACACATGAAACTGCATTATGTACGTTGTATCACGGTATGCTGGGTAATCAAACTACTTGATGTCAATATAGCAGAGCACATATGTAGAGTTAGATGACCAGAGTGTCAGTTATGTGACGCGAATTTTTGGCAGTTAACGAGATCTCGAAAAACAGAGAAAAATCCAAGTGAAAGGTGACAAATGCTGAAAACTAGGATTCAGTAAGAAACGAAACCTTGCAAGATGAAGATGTTTTGAATTATATGAGACTGGAGGTGGAGAGTGTCGATGGTATGGAAATTGACGCATTCAACTTTTTTTTTCTTACGGTTGTGCCTGAATTGTTGGAACGGGTAAAGAGAAAATGTCGAAATCTGCACTACAATGGATGGTATGACTCAAATCTATTCAAGACTTCACAGATGTACCTGGTGATGATGGTCACCACGCCACTCATGTATTGTTGGCATTGGATCTATTTTTAGTACAATCGTTGTATAAACACGTAGTCCAACCATCCGTAAAGGAGAGCAGAAACAATAAACCAACATGGTGCGAATTCTGTGGACTTCAGCTTCGACTACTCCAAAAACTACGCTAAAGGTTCCATCGTCTTGGAAAGGAAGGAAGACTACGCGACTTAGCATGAAAACATCGAAAACCTGTTTGAACAGCTTGGATTGGAATGTGTGCTCAGAGTGGCAAAGGGCGAAGATCTAGAGGTATCAATCGAAAGAAACAAAGCTGCCAACCACCTTATCGCGAAAACCGTCAGCTCGGCATATAGAGCACACTACAACTCAAGTAGGTCTGCTGCCGAAAACCCAATCACGTTCGAGAAGCGAATTGGCAAACCCCGTAAGGCTTTTCAAATAGAGCGAGACTTTCAAGCCCTTAACTTTTCGGGTTCAGTCGAACCAGAGAAATTCCTTGCGAGAGTAAATGTACTCTCAGAGGAGTACAGGAGGAGCATTGGTGAGTTCGATGAACAGAG
>PPLB01008124.1:0-22747 GCA_003706365.1 Citeromyces siamensis
GCACCCTCTGGCAAGATTTGCTTCATTGTGTCCTCCATTTGATTTATGTGCCTGTCTCTTGTACGGATGCCAAGCAACACTACATTAGAAACCGATTCCCTGTAAATGACCTCGAGATGGCCCCATCCTTCAAAAAAGTGGTTTTCAATGAGGAGCGCGGCCTTCTCAGCTACTTCCAGATCTGAGTTACTACTTAATGTCAGGATGTAGTCTCTTTCTCCAGATCTAATGACATCAATCCCTGATTCGGGGGTGATGCCATTCTCTTCCAATAGCCTATGCATCTGGACTGCTACGTATTGATCTTCGGTAGGTTCGAATGTGGTAGGTTTAACTCTGAATTTGAACTGTGTTTGATCAAAACCGTTGATCATTTGGTCAAAGGCGTTGGTAACTACTCGAGGAACTGAGGTTTCGTATCTACGGAGGACATTCGAGGCGTTGAAAGGGTTCGTGGCCCGCGCTGTTGAGGTTGTCCTTCTGACCACCTGCGCATATGTTGGCTCCGGTTGGTCAGGATTACTCAGAATTGTTTTTTTTTCCTCGTTTTGTAGGTTTTCTGTATTTTTTTGATTTTCTGTTTTTTTTTGATTTTCTGTTTTGTTTTGATTTTTTTCTAGGTGAGGCGAGGTTGATTGTGCGGGGTTGCTCGGACTTGATTCCTCGGGGCAAGGCTCGCTTGAGGGATTACTCAATCGAGTTTGTGGGTTATCGGGGTTATCAGGTGGTTCGCCGAGTCCGATCGAGTCATCGTGCAGTGCGCTAGCAGGGTTGTCTGTTGTGGACATAGTTTTTTTTTTTTTTTTTTTTTTTTTTTTTTTTTTTTTTCTTGTTTTGTTGGTTTTCTGTATTTTTTTGGTTTTCTGTGTTTTTTTGATTTTCTGTGTTTTTTTGATTTTCTGTTATTTTTTGATTTTCTGTGTTTTTTTGATTTTCTTTTTTTTTTTGATTTTCTGTTTTGTTTTGATTTTTTTCTAGGTGAGGCGAGGTTGATTGTGCGGGGTTGCTCGGACTTGATTCCTCGGGGCAAGGCTCGCTTGAGGGATTACTCAATCGAGTTTGTGGGTTATCGGGGTTATCAGGTGGTTCGCCGAGTCCGATCGAGTCATCGTGCAGTGCGCTAGCAGGGTTGTCTGTTGTGGACATAGTTTTTGTTTTTTTTTTTTTTTTTTTTATTTTTTTTTTTGTAGAAGCCTGAAGACAGAATTGGTATTCATGGGAGACGCCCGAAAAACATCAAAGATGCGGTGGCTCAATGGTAGAGCTTTCGACTCCAGTTGGAAAGACAGCAGCAATCGAAGGGCTGCAGGTTCAATTCCTGTCCGTGTCATTGATTTTTTGCATTGTCTAAACGAAATCAATGACACTCGGAGATATCTGTCGATAATAACGAGTCTCAATATCGGTTTGATAATATTTATTGAAAGTATTTAGTAGCACGTCCCATTTTTTGTAAACACCGATTCCTTCTCTGAATATTATGACAATAGGATGCTTACAATTGACCACTCTTCTTGAGTTGCACGTAACACAAGAAAAACGGGAGTCCCAGACCAGCGGCAAAGTAGACAAAGTGAACAGCTCCGTATGGAATTCTTCTGTTGTGCACCTTGAAAGGCAAGTTGGAGTACGGTCCCACTGGACCATGGTCAGACATGGCTCTCGCAGAAGAGGAGAACATTCTTCTGGAAGCAAATTGCTTAGCTGGTTGAGTAGCCAATCTTGAAAACATTCTTGTAAACAGTTGGTGGTGAATAGGTTAGTTACCCTATGTGTGCGTGTGAAAACCAGGACACCTTGGTTTTTCACTCCAACCTGATTGGTTCAACGCACATACACCATAACATACATATCACCAAACATGGTTGGATCCGCTATCAAGATACAAGGAATGATGAAGAAAAGAGTCCTCACCGACATTGGGGTGGGTCTGACATTGGGGTTCTGCGCTGCCTCTTACTGGTGGTGGGGAATTCACAAGCCGCAAGTTGCGACGAGAGAAAACTACTACGCTGAGTTGTCCAAGAAGAAGGAGGCTGAGAGCTCATAAATATTTAAATGATGATAATATTATAGAAACTTTAGACCTCTTCTTGATCTTTCGTAGTTGTATATGGTGTGATGATGGCTTTCCTCTCATGTCTATTCTTGATTTGAACGATGTTGCATCTCAGTCATTGGAAAAGATCGAAGCAATCTTTGATAAGATAACATCTGATTCAGGCCATTTGCTGATACTGCAAAAATCTCTTTCCCCAAAGATCAATTTTCTGACGCCTTTCAGCAAACTGAAACAGCGAACAAATATCAACAAGGTTACTTGGTTCTCAAGCACACAGAACGGCGATGAACTGGGAAAGCTTATCAAGCAGCACGATAGTGTAGTTTTCCTAATTGAACAATGCATCAGTAAGATTGGTCAAGTGTGCGAAATAGTGAGTTCCATTCTTTTACCGATATTACGCGAGCAGGACAGCCATATCTCCATCTCGCTCATAGTTACCGGATCAAGCTGCAAGACGGCAGATATGATCCTTGAACAACAAAATGTCAGGGGAGATTTCTCATTGTTTGCGTGGGAACTGTCGCCTTTCAGGTTGTCTGAAGACCTGATGTCATTGGAGCTACCTGCAGCAGCACTCAAACAGATCTATTACTATGGGTCTGTGGCTTCTATCGGTGAGCTTTCTGATGCGTTGTTGAAATTGGTAGTATCGTCAAATTATCAATTGAGATTTACATCGCAGTATACCCTTGGAGAAAACTCTTCAAAGTTCATACAGTTCTACCAGAGACGATGGAGGAATCATTTGTCTACGCTTGACCCAGTGCAACGGAAAGTGGTCAACGATGTAGACGATGCGTTGTTCATGGATACACATTCCTTTGCCAACAAGCAGTGCGATCTCCTTGTTCTGGAGCGTGCTGCTGATTTCCTCTCGCTAGCTCTCAGTCAGCTATCATACCCTGGTATATGTGACGATTTCAATGGGATTCACCTCAACAACATCGATATCACAGATACGATGGAAGATTTCCCCAAGACCATTTCTTTCCAACTGGAAGATCCTGAAGATGAGATTTTCTCCGCTGTGAGAGATCTCAATTTTTCTCTCGTCGGTCCTGTATTGAATAGCTACGCAAAAGACCTTCAACTTCAAATGGACTCCCGTAGGGATGCACAGGAGATATCAGAGATCAGAAAATTTGTGTCTAAACTTGGAAACTTGACGGCGAGTCAAAATTTCTTGAAGATGCATACGCTTATAGCAGAGGGAATCATGGACAAAGTCAACGATGGAGGGGCAACAGAGGAGGACAATTATTTTCACAGGTTTCTAACTTTACAGCAGGATATTCTCGCAGATAACCTTGACAACAAATCAAACTGCACTGAAATATGCGATCTGATATGGGAGTTCAGACCACCAGCAATTGATGTTATCCGTTTGCTTATACTAACATCCATTGTCAAGAATGGAATCCGAGAGTCGCAGTATCAAGTTCTCCGGAAAGAGACCATAGAATCTTATGGGATTGGTTATGCTCCCGTCTTGAACAAGTTACGTGAGATGAAGCTGTGCTTTATTAAAGAGTCTCATGAATTCCCCTTCTTACCGACGCCAATATCGTTATTCGACAATTCGGCACCTGTGTCATACTCGGATGGATCACATAAAGCCCAGCTCATACGAGACTTTGTCAATGTGGCATACTCCCTCACTTTGTTACCAACTTCGGAAAAAACAGACGCTAGCACTGAACCTGTCGAGCCTGATTTCGCTTTCCCAGGGTACGTACCAGTATCTGCGCGTTTTTTACAGTGCATTTATGATCGTTCATTCATTGAAAACAACCCGTCTCTCCGGCGAGTTCCTGAGGGAGAGAAACAAAACTGGGCCGGTCTTGACTTTATGAACAATTACATTGACGGCTATATGTCTGAAAAATCACTCGTACCACAAGAGAAGAGAAAACTTTTCAACACACTCGTAGGAGAGAAGAAAGAAGAGTATATAATTGTTGTGATGATCGGAGGAATAACATTCGGTGAAATGGCTGCGCTTCGCCATGTGGTTAAAAAAATCAACCGAAAATTTGAGCTGAATAAGAAACTTCTAGTTCTTACTACGGGTCTGTCAAATAGCCGAGATATACTAGAGATGGCAAGATGAGTCAGTCGTACATAGTATCAAAAAAAAAAAAAAAAAAAAAAAAAAAAAAAAAAAAATGAAGAACCTCATCACTTTAAACAAGGGTCATTTGGCTCCAATATCAAGGACATATCCCGATCTGAAGGTTATTGCTTCAGTATTTGAACCCTTTAGCGACAGCATAACCGTTGTCCTTGGTAGTGATGAGGCTGATGTTGTAGAGGTACAACAATTAACGAAAAAGGGAGAAACACTCATTCTAGCTTCAGTACCCATAAATCCGGGTGACAAGCTTCTGTCTTTCAATCAGTTTGCAGACGCTACACAATTGATTTTTGTTTTCCAACGGGGAGACATTGTTTGTGCCAACTATGATACTGCAAACCCTTCCCCAGAATCGACATTAGTGGAGATAGTTGGCTCCATCGACTGTGGCCTACATTGTGCAAAGTGGTCGACTGATGATGATGTGCTTGCCATCATAACAAGAGAATTCAATGTCGTTTTACTCTCTCGTCTATTCGAGCCTATAAGTGAAAGGTTTATCGATCCAAAAGATATTACCAAAAATAGCCACGTCTCTGTAGGATGGGGGAAAAGGGAAACACAATTCAAAGGAAAAGGCGCAAAAGCCCTGGAGAGACAAAAGGAAGCCCTCGTGCATGCAGGACTCGACATTGAGAATGCAACCCAATTGAGGGACCCCACACTGGGCATTGTTGAAAAGGGAGAAATAAGTAGACTGGATGATTTTGCTTGCACGATATCATGGAGAGGAGATAGTCAATTTTTCAGTATTTCCTGTGTGGAAACCATCGAGGATGAACCCAGAAGAGTTATCCGAGTATTTTCGCGCGATGGGGAACTTGAAAGTTGTTCTGAAGCTGTCGATGGCATCGAGTCGAATTTATCATGGAAACCGCAAGGCGCACTTATCGCATCCACTCAAAGGTGTAAACGGCAGGGAGAGGAGCAAGAAGGCGTGAATGTTGTATTTTTCGAGCGCAATGGTCTCAGGCACGGTGAATTTGATATCAGAACTGATGAAGACGTGAGAGATGTCGATTGGTCATGTAATTCTGAAATTATGGCTATACAATTTCATGATAAAGTTCAAATCTGGGCCGTGAAAAACTACCACTGGTATCTAAAACAGGAGATTATTGCAAGAGGCTCTCACGCGATCCAATTCGTAAAGTTTCATCCGGAAAAGCCTTTCAGAATCATAGTGTGTACAGCAGTGGGCGTTGATATTGTCGACATGACGTATTGTGTCACCAGCGGGCCAAGCATTACTACTATGGACATTGGCATGTGTGCAGTCATTGATGGTATGAGCATTGAGCTGACTCCGTTCTCTATCGCCAATGTACCTCCTCCCATGGCGTACAGAGAGTGTTACCTTGACGAGAATGTTCTTTCTGTTTCCGTCAATGAAACAAACAGCATTTTTGGTGCCATCTCCAATTCTAACATTTATTTGATTGTATGGGATGCCAGCGACAGGAAAAACAGCCCAAAATGCATTTCCAAAGTTCCAAAACAGGTCTTTGCATCTCCTGATGACCAGCTACGACAAATTTCAGTCTGCCAAGACAAAGTCATGGTTTTATTGGATACTGAGATGTGTTCAAAAGTGGCTGTTTTTGACATTTCAGACCTTGCGGCGCCCACTTTTTGTCAGTTTGTTGAACCTTCAATGAAGGTTGTCTTGATGAAGCAAAGGTCAGACTGGGGAACCATCACACTAGAGACAATGAACGGGGCTGTCTACCAAATCGAACCTGAAACTCTCAAACTCGAGCAGATATGTCGACTACCGCAATTGTGCAGCGATTATGAGACGGGGTTTCTGTCAAACTCTCTATCCCCTTTTGTTTTCGGCATGACCTCGAATGGAAGACTTTTTTCGAACGAACGTCAATTGGCATCAGCCGTTACTTCTCTTAAACTGAGCGATGATCATCTGCTCTATACTACCGCTCAACATCAACTAAAGTTCATCCATCTGGTGGAACCGTTTGAAGTCCCCGAAGCAGAATCCGAGGGAAGTGACGAACGTGTCCGTATGATTGAGCGTGGGTCTTTGCTCGTTTCTGTAATTCCTTCAAAGTCTTCAGTTGTACTGCAAGCACCTCGAGGCAATTTAGAGACCATATACCCACGGATCATGGTGCTCTCGGACGTTCGCCAGCATATCAAGGAGAAAGAATATAAGTCAGCCTTTTTGTCATGTCGCACACACAGGATTGATCTAGACATTTTGCATGATTATGACCCAGCTCTTTTCTTCAGCAACCTCGAACATTTTGTCAATCAGATCGATTCTGTGGCTCATATGGATCTCTTTGTCTCTTGTCTGCATGATGAGGATGTAACCGTTACAAAATATGGTGATACATTGAGACTGTCTGAGAATGCAGACGAGGTTGGTCCAAAAGAAAAGTCCTCACCGTCTCCGGAGAACAAGGTCAACAAAATTTGCGAAGGAATTTTGAGTGTATTGAAGTTACCTCAGTACAAGAAAAGGTACATGCAAAGTATTATCACTGCGTACGCATGTGAGAAACCTGCGAATCTAGAGGGTGCCCTGAGTACCATTACTTCTTTATCCGATAAAGGCGAGCTGGAAAAATATGTGATCCATCTCTGCTTTTTACACGACGTGAATAAATTGTATGATGTCGCTCTCGGTATCTACGATGTTCCAATGGCGTTGATGATTGCCCAACAATCTCAAAAGGATCCTAAGGAGTATCTCCCCTTCTTACAGAACTTGCACGTTCAACCTAAATTGAGAAAACAATTTTTGATTGACACCCACTTAAAAAGGTTTACCAAAGCATTGGATTCACTCAGTCAGATTACTGACGAACCAGACATCGAAAGGGAGATTGAAGACTTTATTGTTGAAAGAAATCTCTACCAGTACGCTTTGGGAATCTTCAAATACTCACCAGAGAGAACTGCTCGTGTTCTCCATTTGTTCGCCAATCATCTACTAGAGGTCCAACAATATCAAGAATCTGGAATGTGCTACGAGGCACTAGGAGAACACCAACAAGCTCTTAAAGCGTATACTTTGGGCAAGAGATGGCGTGAGGCTATCTCAATAGCTCTGAGAGGCGAACTGAAACATTCTCTGCATAGCTGCTGTGAAGATCTCATTGCGTCATTGACAGAAGATCACAAGTACGCAGATGCAGCAGAAATAGAGTTCTATCTGTTGGGACACCTTGAGAAGGCACTCGAGTTGTTTGGTAAGGACTTTTACTACGACAGGGCCATTATGTTGGCTATGTCAGAGAGTCGCCCAGAACTAATAGAAGAGATCGTCGACCCATCCCTTGGCGAAGGTTTCGGAACCATTGCAGAACTCCTTGCGGACTGTACAAACCAGGTGAACTCCCAACTCAAGAGATTGCGCGAGCTTCGTACAAAGAAGGATGAAGATCCTTATGCTTTCTACGGAGAAGGGGTAGAGAATGCAGAGACTCCTGACAATGTTTCAGTAGCTGCGTCAGAGACTTCAACTAAAGAGTCTTTCTTCACCAGGTACACAGGAAAGACTGGTGGGACCGCACGCACAGGCGCTTCTAGAAGAACAGCTAAAAACAAGAGAAGGGAGGAACGTAAACGTGCAAGAGGAAAGAAGGGCACAATATACGAGGAGGAATACCTTGTCAAATCGACAGGAAGACTCATTGAAAGGCTAGAGAAATCTCAGCCAGAGGCTATTCGTCTCATTGAGGGTCTGTTAAGAAGAAACAAAAGAGAACAGGCATACCAGGTACAAAAGAACTTTACCTCCCTACTTGAATTTTTGAAGAAACACGTGGTTGAGATATACTCAATTAGTGACCGCGATCGTGAACGAATTGACGACAATGGGGTTGTTTATTACATTCCCGAAATCCCGGTTCCTACCGTTAAAGACTTTCCGAAAAAAAGCAGTCTTGATTATTAGCAGACATATAGACGGGTGGGGGGAGACATGATAGACGTGATTTACCTATGATGAGACCTAGCAATTCCGTACATAATATACGAGGCGATACACTCACGACTTTTTACTATATGTGATGCCTTTTTGTCTCTCCTGCCTCTATAGGCTATACAACCAACGTCCCAACCATAAAGTGGTTTATTAGGATCGCAAAGTTTCGTTGAGAACAAGTCTCATCAACGAGATTAAAGCGACCTAAATCTTCAAAGACGAAAAGTCTCCAGCACGCTTTCGCTTAGGGCGACAGAGACCCTTCACCTGTAGTAACCACTTCTCATCTTCTCTTCATGGTTCAGTAGTACTAAACCAAATCCATTGATACACTTTTCCAAAGCGTCTCTCAGAGCATCTTTCTTCGCCATATTGTAAGCATCACCTTTAAACGGCAAACAGGATGCAGTGCTTTCCCCGATGGCCTGATGACTAGTTTCATCCAAAAGTGTGATCTTCACCGTAACAACCGCATGTACAGAAAAGAGACAATCAGTTTCGTCGCATGAACACGATATGTCAACCACTTCGGTGGACCAGCCATCGAAGCCGAAAATTTCATTTGCAATAGAAACTGTCCTGGCAGATTTTAATCTCTTTTTCCTGTTGCTATCGGAAATCACGGCGAGATTTCTTTCCATGTTGTCGAGACGCGACTGTAGTGCACCGATCTTTCGCACGGACCATGCGGACGCGGGCCTGTCATTATAATTTATGATGTCGGCAATTTCCCAGCCATCAACACTGGGGAAAAATTGGACAGAATTAGAATCCCTAAGCACACAAGTGTGGATTGTTGAGTTTTGTTGTACTTGTTCAATTTTCATACGACACGCATAAAATTACATGGAACTGATTCAGGGACTGCTGAACCAACCCAACGAACAATCAGCAGAGGAAGCCATTCCCGTGCTTTGCGAGAGGCTGTCTCATGCCACTCTGCTCGCAGATAGACGAGCAGCTGTGCTGGGACTCAAATCGTTCAGCAGACAATTCAGAGAGAGTGTCATCGCCAATGGGCTCAAAGCGCTTGTATCCACGTTACATAAAGATTTTATGGAAGGCACTATTGTGCGTGCTATCCTCGAAACTATTCTGATCCTTTTCATTAGAGGCGAGGGTGACGAGGATCTAACGCGAAGCTGGATTAGCCACCAATCTCGTAAACAGAACGGCAAATATCCATCGCCTTCTCTTCTGATTGCAGACCTGGAGGCGGACCACTTCTCCCTGTGGATTGCTGATGAGCTCACCCAGACTAACGATACTCTGCATGTCCTAATAGCTGTCTTGGACAACACTTCAGACCAGGACTTTTATACCAAGCTTTACGCACTGCAGCTGTTGCAGGCTGTTTTGTCAACACGCCCTGAACGCACAAAAGAGTGTATTCTCTCCTCCCCATTGGGAGTGTCCACTATTCTCAACATGGTATCTGATCCGCACGAGGCTGTGAGGAACGAGGCGATTTTGTTGCTTATGGGGGTTGTCAACGAGAACCATCACATACAGAAGATTGTTGCGTTCGAAGGAATTTTCGATCGCATGTTTGATATTATCGACCAAGAGGGCGGTATAGAGGGCAACATCATGGTTCAAGATTGCCTGTCACTCGTTACAAACCTGCTCAAGTACAATGCATCCAACCAATCTCTATTCCTTGAAACAGATTGTGCCCCCAGGCTAGCGCTGCTTCTGAACCAACCACTCTTAACAACGGAAATGGGTAGTATAATTTGGAATCAACAGCGACTTTCCAATTTAATAACGACATTGGAAATATTACGACTGTTTGTCATTGAAGCTCAGTCGTCAGAATCTCTGAGGAAAAACCAAGAGAGATTGAGCGATATGCTCATTCCTGTACTTCGTTTGATTTTCTCCTACATAACCCCAAACAACGTCAAAGCTGTAGCCTTGCTCACTGTGTCAGATCTAATAAGGGAGAACGACAAGATGCAACAACGGTTTTCCCAAGTGGACGTGCCATCTTTTGATCCAACTATCCCCAATTCGTTATCGAAATCTCCTGAAGCTGTGCCTGTCACACTAGCTCTGTTGAACTGGGCTCTTTTGGCAAACTCCTCGCAGACATTCTCCTTGAGGACGTGCTCTGCAAACTGCTTGCACGCCTACTTTACTGGTAACGAAGAAGCTAAGGTTTCTTTTATTGAAAACCAGGCTTCGGATTTTAGAAGCGTTAATGATCAAACGGCAAACATATTTCGAGCTCTCATCGTTTACGACTCTGAGACTAAGCTCAACCCTTACAAGGTGTGGTTCGCGTCTACCATCCTCTTGTATCTGTTTGAGGATTGCTCGAAAGCAAAGTCCATAGCCAAGGACGTAGTTACTGGAAATGCTGAAGAAGGAGAAGAGGTACTAGGGGCCATTCCGGCTATGTGTGAACTTCTTGCTTCTTCATGCTCCTCGGACTCCTCCGATCCACGTGTCAGTTTGGGATACTTGATGGTACTTATTGTGTGGCTTTATGAGGACTTTGATGCGGTGGATGAATTTCTCATGGATTCCTCGAGTTTTAAGTCATTATTGACTTCGATATCACTCATGAGCGACATCCTCGTGCAAGGTTTAACTACCATTCTCCTTGGGGTTGCATATGAGTTTTCACGTTCAACCTCCCCTCTTCCACGAAAGGAAGTATACTCACTGATTACGAAAATGCTTGGGCTAGACAACTATTCCCAAAACGTTCAGCGGCTTAAGGATTCCGATCTTCTTGTCAGCGTAAGCGAAACCATGCTACTGGAACCCAAAAAGGACGAGTCAGGTCTACCTGAGTTGTTCCTCAGTAATGAGTTCGTGGCACTTGTAAAGGAGAACTTTGGTCGACTCACCAGGTGCGTTTCACACAGTCCAGATATAGAGCCAATTTTGAGGCTGTCATACGAACTATATGATGATCTACAAGAAAAGTATACCGCTTTGTGTTCTGAGTTTGAAGCCCTAAAGTCTAAATTTGACACGCTTCAAATTAAGACAGATGGCCAGATCCAGCAACTGAAAACTCTAAATCAAGATGCCACTGTGGAGTTGGAGAGTTTGCAAAGAACGTTGACTTCCTTGCGAGATGAGAATTCCTCTTTGACCCAATCGAAGGAAGACATAACATCCATGTTATCAGAAACTGAACGACGCCTCTCTGATTTAGAAACTAACAACAAGAAGATCAACTCTGATTTAGAAGAATCTATGAGAGAGACGGAAAAGTTGAATCAGGAGAACCGCAATTTACAAGATTCTTTGAAGGCTACACAAGAGGGCAAAACTAACGCGGAAAACGGAATCAACAAAATGAATAGAGAGTTATTTAAATTGTCGAAGGAAAAAGATGAGATTGAAAAGAACCTGAAGGCACTAGAAAGCGGATCGTCTAAGGAGATCAAAAACTACGCAAGAGTCAAATCTCAACTTGAGAAGCTGACCAAAGAGCTAGAGGGAAAGGTAGGCTCTCTAACAGCGGATCTCGAGTCGACCACATCCGAGTCACAGGAGTACCGGAAGCGTCAATCACAACTGGAAAACGAATTGCACGATATGCAGGTGAAACTGGAAAAGTCTCAAGAGTTGACCGAGAAGTATCTTTCCAAGCTGAAGGAAGTTAAGGTGGTTGTAGATCGCTCCAACAAGGAAAAAGACTTACTCAAGGAAGAAAAAGAGCGGACAATTCACGATATCAATTCTTGTTTGAATATCATTGATGAGGTTTTCGGAAACGAGACAGAAAAGCTCAATGGTAACCGGGATTTTGACGAAAGCGTAAAATTTTTGAGCAAAAGAGTAATCGCAATGGTTGAGAGGTATGAGTCGCGCAACTCAGAGCTGGATGATTTGAGAGAATCGGATTCTTCTATGAATGAATACATCAAAGAGTTGGAGTCCACAAGGGTGGACCTCGAGAGACGGATGGGTGAGGTCAATGATATCAAATCGAAACTTGACGAAAAAGTCAAACAACTAGAGAATGACAATGAACTGAAAGAGTCAACACTGTCAGTATTACGTAAGGACTACGAAGAGCTGGTTCATGAAAAGGAGCACTTGATGGCTGCACACGATGATGCATTGCAGAAGCTAGAAAAAACTCATCAGGAAAACATTAAAAAAGTGGAAGAACACCGAGACAGATTGACTCACGAACTGGTGTCTTTACAACAATATGTGAAACAGAAGGACAAAGAAAATAGCGGTAGAACATCTCGCATCGCTGATCTCGAGCACGAAAATGACCGCCAGAACGAGGCGGTAGCTCAACATTTGCAAAAGCTCAGTGACCTTGAAAAAGAAAAAGATGACGTCGAAAGAAAATTGTGTGAATACCAAGAAAGTAATCGATCGACACTCAATGATCGTGACGAGAAGTTGAAGCTGTCAGAGGCAATCGTGAACGACTGCAAAGCCAAGATTGCCAATCTTGAAGAAGAAATCAAAACACTTCAGGGAGCTTCAAAACAATCCCTTGAAGAGAAACAGTTAGTTGAAACATCGTTACGTGGTCAGTTGGAGAACATCAAAAAGAAGCACGAGGAAAATATCGCAGAATTTCAAACCTCCAAGGATAAACTTGACAAGGAAAATTCGCAACATGTAGATTCTCTGGTGTCTGAGTTGAATGAGATCAAAAACAAATTTGAGAAAGTTCAACAGGAGCTGTCAAAGAAGGAAAGCGAAATAGAGTCATGTCATGCCGAGATCCAAAGGAACAAATCCAAATTTGATCAGGAGAAAGAAGTTTTCACAAGCAAAATATCCAAGTTGAATACGCACATTGCTTCACTTGAGAAGGGGTTGGAGTTGAAAGACAAGGAAATCGAACATGAACGAGAACTACTCACCGGTAACTCAGAGGCTGTTGTCCAGGAATATTCTGCCAAGATTTCTAACTTGAACGAGGAGATTTCCAAGATGGAAAAGAACCATCACAGGGAAATTTCTGAGCTAGAGAACAATAAGAGCGATCTTTCGCTTCGCATCCACGACAAAGACAACCAACTTCAGGAATCTGAATCCCACGCAACAAAATTGAGCGAGGATTTCAAGTCTTTGAAAGCTGAGTGTTTAAGAATAGAGAAAGAACACAGCCAGGCGATTGATTCGTGGAATGAGAGGAGTAAAACAAGCCAATCCAGGATAGAAATATTGCAGCAATCGCTGAAAAATACAGAAGACACGAAGTCAAAGCTATCAAAAGAGATTTTAACGTTGAAGGAAGAACTGAAGGCTCATTCCATGGAGTTACATAAACTGAAGGATGATAACGAGCATGTAACTCATGCTTTGGAAGAGACAATGACGGAAAGGTTGGCTCTCCAACAAGCGAGGGATCGGCTCCAAGAGGAGCTTTCTAAGGAACGGTCAGCAGTACATGATCGCGAGATCAGTCTTGATCAACTGAATGAAACTTTAAGAGAGCAAGAAGTCGAGAGGCAAGTATTAAGGGACGAGATCAGCAGGCTGAACAAAGCGTACCAGCAACTGGAAGTGGACTTTCGGGAGAAGCTGAACTCTACGACCGAGAAACAAGGCTCTATCGAGGAGGAGAAGAAAAGTCTACTACAAGAGATGGAAACCCTGAACCAGAAAGCGGAGATTGATTTCGCCTCTTTAGAGTCAAAGCTAAAAGAAGAGACGGAAGCTCGTCAGCAAGCCGAAGCGGATAACGCCTCCGCACAAGCGGAGGTAAAGAATTACAAGATTCGTCAGGAAGCGGATACGGAAAAGCTGTCATCGATTAAGAAGGAGATGGAAGGAATGGTTCCTAGAAGTGAGATTGACGATTTAATGCTTGTGCTCACGGAACTTGATGACAAGAACAAACGTTACAAGGCGATGTTGAGAGATGCCGGGCAGGATGTTTCGAGTGATGACGAGAGTAGTGATGATGAAGACGAGGAGGAGATCAAGGGAAGCTAATATTTGCGATATTAAAAGCGATTTCGTATTAAAAATAGGTCATCTTTATTTATATCGTTTTCTCGTTGATGCCGGTGTGGAGAGAAATCACATGCGTGCATGACAGGATTATCCTTACATTTTGCCGAGGTTTCGACCCCGCAGTATCGGAACTACAGAGGTATATAAACCGTCAATTCCCTCAAAGCAAATCTGCAATGTCGGATGAATTAAGGTTTGACAATCAGGTAGTCATCATTACAGGCGCTGGAGGCGGCCTGGGCAGAGAATATGCGTTACTCTTTGCCTCTCGTGGCGCCAAAGTGGTAGTGAATGATTTAGGCGGGAGTGTGGGAGGAAGCGGTAACGACAAGAGAGCGGCCGACAAAGTGGTTAGCGAGATTAAGTCTGCTGGTGGCGAAGCGGTTGCCAATTACGACAACGTCGTAACGAACGCGGATGGGATTGTGAAGACAGCATATGATGCTTTTGGTCACGTCCATATAATCATCAATAACGCTGGAATTCTGAGAGATACTCTCTTTGCGAAAATGACGGATGCCCAATTTGCAGCTCTGGTAGACGTGCATCTTATGGGTTCTGTTAGACTTACGCACGCTGTTTGGCCATTTTTCAAGAAACAAAACTATGGCCGAGTGGTCAATACTTGCTCACCAGCCGGTTTGTATGGAAACTTTGGACAGGCAAATTACTCTGCTGCTAAACTTGCACTTGTAGGGTTTTCCGAGACGCTTGCGAAAGAAGGATTGAAGAACAATATCAAGGTGAATGTTATTGCTCCTCTTGCAAGATCGCGCATGACAGAGGGAGTGGTACCCGAAGAAGTTCTGCAGAAATTATCTCCAGAAAAGATTGCTCCGCTGGTGGCTTTCTTGTGTCACGATTCTGTTCCAGTGACGGGTTCTATTTTTGAAGTGGCCGCTGGGTTCTTTGGCCAGATACGTTGGGAGCGTTCAGGTGGGGAATATTTCAAACCCAACTCGAGTTTCACTCCGGAAGCCATTCTCAACAAGTGGGATCAGATTGAATCGTTTGAGGAGACCACCCATCCGTTCCAGCTGAACGATTACGTCTCTGTCATCAATAAGACTCGGACCCTGCCGCATGATAATGATCAGGGAAATGTAAAAATTAGCTCTTTGGAGGACAAGGTTGTTATTATCACAGGTGCTGGAACTGGAATCGGTAGAAACCATGCTCTTTGGTTTGCGAAATATCGTGCCAAAGTTGTTGTAAATGACTTCAAAGACCCCTTTACTCTTGTCGAGGAGATTGAGAAAAAAGGCGGCGTTGCTGTACCTTCAAAGCACGACGTTGTCGCTGAATCGGACAAGATTGTCGAAACAGCGCTGCAGAGATTTGGACGAATCGATATTCTCGTGAATAATGCAGGCATTTTACGAGACAGGTCATTCCTAAAGATGACAGAGGATGAATGGAGCGCTGTCTTAGCGACTCACCTTTTCGCTACATTCAAAATGTGCTCGCTTTGTTGGGGTACCTTTGTCAAGCAAGGAGGAGGTGCAATCATCAACACCACTTCTACGTCTGGTATTTATGGTAATTTTGGCCAGGCCAATTATGCTGCTGCGAAAGCTGGAGTCTTAGGGTTTTCAAGAACGCTTGCTATCGAGGGCAAAAAACATGGAATTAAAGTCAACGTGATTGCACCGCATGCTGAAACTGCAATGACGAAGACAATATTCAAAGAGGAGGAACTAAACCTCTTCCATCCTGATCAGGTTTCGCCTTTAGTTGTTTTGCTAGCCTCGAACGAGCTAAAAGTCTCTGGGCAACTTTTCGAGATTGGGGGTGGCTGGATCGCTAGGACCAGATGGCAAAGGGCCAAAGGTGCTATTTGTCATGACGAAAAGCCGTCTATTGAGTTTGTGAGAAACAATTGGAAAGAGATTATCAACTTTTCTGGGGGAACCTTAAACCCTGAAAGTACTCAAGATGCAACATTTTCGATCCTGGAAGCCGTTGGAGGTGATGATGATGATGAAGATGATGATGAAGACGAGGAGGGAGACGCAGATGAAGAGTCTAAATTGGAATCCTATAGGTACACACACCGTGACGTTATTCTGTACAACATGGGACTAGGAGCCAAGGCCACGGAACTCAAGTACACGTACGAGGGTGCATCAAACTTTGAAGTACTTCCTTCATTTGGTGTAATTCCCTCATTTGTACAGGATGACGGAGGTGTAGACATGGGTCATCTGTTGAAGGATTTTAACCCCATGATGCTTTTGCATGGCGAACAGTATCTAAAAATCTTCAAATTTCCCATTCCGACAGAGGCAGAGGTTGAAACTAAGGCGTATCCTATTGCTGTGCTCAATAAGGGACCCAAGGCGGTACTGGTGGTTGCTGGATACGATACAGTAGACAAAGAGACCAAGGAACAGCTTTTCCACAATGAGGGTTCTTATTTCATCAGAGGTGCACAGGGAGCAAAAGGAACCGAGCAATTCAAAGAAAGAAACACTTTTGCGGTTAAGTCTTTTGAACCCCCAGAACGGAACGGTGACTTTTCAGTAGAGTACAAAACTTCTCCTGACCAAGCGGCCCTGTACCGGCTTTCTGGTGATTACAACCCATTACACATTGATCCGTCGTTCGCTCAGGGTGCCAAGTTTGATAAGCCCATCTTACACGGCTTGTGCACCTTTGGTTGTGCCGCTAAAGTATTGTACGAAAGATTTGGCGCTTTCAATGAAGTCAAGTTGAGGTTCACCAATATTGTGTACCCAGGGGAGACTCTGATAGTGGAGGCTTGGAAGGAAAAGAATAACGTTGTTGTTTGGAGGGTGCTTTCTAAAGAACGCAAATGTACTGTGATAAGCAATGCGGGTCTGAAGTTAGTTAACAATTCTGCAAAATTGTGAATGAATGAATTTATTGATTTCCGCTAGGCCACGTCTCATTGAGATGTGGGCCTAGTATTTGTCGAGACTTTTCTATCAGCACTTTATCAGTATCATTTGTATCGTCTGATTGCATCACTAACCAGTACTGGTGAATTGCACACGATAATTCCTCCAGGTTAGAACAACCGAGAACGGTAAAGCCCTTTTTGTCCATCCACTCCCTGATAGCGAACCTTGTTGCCAGGTCTGCGAGCTCTACATTGTCTTCTTGGAGAAGAATTTTGCCCAAGTTTTTGCATGCTTCTTTCAGTGCATCTCCCGCAGGATGGAAAGTGTGGGTGAATGAAGATCTCAAAAGCGACATGGACAGGATAGATCCGTTGTTTACACATGTGACTTTGGCCTTTTCCAGGAAATCGTCATACACAGACAGCAGCGTTGTGTTTTGAAGACACATATTCGAATACGACAACACCGTGTCCAAAGGACCAATCTCTGAGATAGCTGTCTGGGAAATCTTTAGCAGAAAGTGAACTGGATATCCCGATACCCCGATATACTTGATTACTCCTTTCTTCTTCAAGTCCGAGAGGCATTTGAGCGCCTCCATAATGGACGCCTCATCAACAAACTCCACGTCATGTAAATACACAATATCCAAGTAGTCTGTATTGAGCCTCTGGAGAGATCTGGCAATTGATTTAACAATCCACTCAGGGTTGTAGTTGAAATCGTTGAGCTGGATTCTGCCCACTTTGGTACAAATGTAGAACTGATCCCTGGAAATATCGTGACGATATTCGAGCTCCTTTAAAGCTTCTCCGATGATCTTCTCACTCGGTCCATAGTACGGGGATGTATCGATGGCGTTTATACCGTGTTCAAAAGCGTACTTGAGTAGCTCATGTGCGGGCATGTCGTATGGGTTTTCATTGTACTGAGTGTTAAAGACGGCACCGCCTAACACAAGTTTGGATATATCTTTGAGCTCCCCCGTTTTCTTTTGGTATGGTGTCCGTATCGGTTTGTTTGACATTGCGTGCATCCAAGAATGGCGTACACCAAAAACGCGAAAAAGAGGTCAGTGGAAGAAGCCAATGGGCAAAGCGAGTTAATTGATGTAAGCTTAATGAGGAAAAGTATTACTCTGACACTCAGATAGGCAAGAAGAAGCACGTGTCCGTGCGCAAATTTAACGGGATTAATCTCGTCGATATCAGAGAGTACTACGAGGACAAAACCACAGGCGAGTTGAAGCCTGGGAAGAAAGTGAGTAAAAGGATTTCTTAGCTAACGACAGGGCATATCTCTCTCTGAGGAGATCTGGAGTAACCTCCTAAGCAGTCGAGACAAGATCGATGAGGCACTTTCGAGGCTAGGAAACAAGAAATCAAAGGCTAGCGGGGATGGGAAAACGAAGAATAACGCCAAAGAAGATGAAGAAGGAAAATACGAAGACAAGGGAAGTGATAAAAGGTAAATTTTGACTACGATTGTTTGTAGAAAGTTAGATTATTTGTTGTTAACTGGTCATTCTACCTAATAATGCGCGAAGTTTGCTTGAGATGAGGTGATTTGTTCTCATCTGCACACTTCTGTGAATTGTTCTATTACGGCTGACGATATGTTTCGATGATATAACCCGGTCACATAAATGACTTCCAAAGACGTACGCTACCAAATCTATGTGATGGCCGATAAGGTGATGTAATGGTACAATATTGCAAATATGTCCTAACAAAGAGATGGGGCGTGAAGGTAAAAGATACAGAAGTGCACATGGTTGCAAACATATTAGAAATTTTGGCACAGTTAACCTTAAGCCTCATGGTTAGTTCTTCAGGTTGTGCGTGGAGCTTATTGGTTGAAACTGGTTTCGGAATTATCATTCAATTTCTTCATTGAGAGAAAAGAGAGAACCGGAAAACCCAAACAATCAATTGACATCGATGTAAGCATCGAGCAATTTGCATATTTCGGCCGGTGGATCGCACAAAGGAGGAGCAGAAAAGCCAGCCGACACTCCTCTTTTACGTAAAATGTACTTAATACAAGACAGCATCCCATGAGATGCAAATAACGCCATCGCGCTCTTGATTTCATCCAGTTCGGACGTTGCTTCGTTTTCGCGATTTTCGCGTATTAGTTCTACCACTTTGTTCATTCTTTTCGGGAACACATTAGCAGCGATAGAAGTTACTGTAGTATAACCTAGTTTGAAATGAGAAATGATATCAACATCCAAGCCTGTTATCGCTTCCGTTTTTCTCGGAGATTTCTCCAAAAGGATTGGCACGTTGTGCGCATCTCCCGTTTCTTTTATTCCATAGACGTTGGGTACCTGCTTTACCATCTCTAAAAAAGTCTCCACTGTCAGATTGAAACCTGTGCGCTTTGGATTATTGTAAACAAAAACAGGTATTTTAGGAATAGCGGTACAAACCTCTTTGGTATACTCTATCGCCTGTGTCTGTAGTGGAATTCGGTAGGGCGGAAACCCCAACATTACAGCGTCATATTTATTCTCCGCAGCACCTTTGGCAAGTGCGACCGCATCACCTGTGCGGAACGCTGAAACGCCAGCGTAGAGAGGATATGTGGGTCCAGCTGAATTCCTGACGGCGGCGTACAACTGCAGGCGGTCCTCAATGGAGAGGACGTGTTGGTCACCAGTGGAGCCCGAAATGAGAAGGGCGGGTGCGTTTGCCTCCTCGATATAATAGCGAATCAATTCTGGAACAGCAGACAAATCGAAATTTCCATGTTTGTCAAAAGGTGTTACTGCGGCAATTGCAAAAGGGACAAACACCATGTTTTGCTTTTCGATGTGGAAGCTGGACGGCTATATATTGCAAAACCCAATGAGTCAGAATTTACCGATAAGGAATTAGACGCGGATTTATATTATTTATTTGTTTATTAATATTTTTTTTTTTTTTTTTTCAGGTCTTTTTGATGTTCTTGGGATTCCTTGAGATTTGTCAACATTTCATGTGCGGATTTTTAAGAATATTGTTGATCACTATCTTGGTTGACAAAGCATGAAAGTAGAAAAAGCGAAGGATCTTTATCACAAAGATCCTTAGAATTTTATTGACAAGATAGAAGTTTTCCAGAGAGACTTTTTGATTTATGAACAAAATTACAGCTTTATTCTCGAATGTTGCTTCTGCTCGGTAAATGAAGCAGCTGTTACGTTCTATTACGACCCGGTTTGCCAAGACATTTCGAATTCGACTTTTTACAATAGATATTTATCTTCTAGGTATGCTGTTGATAAATGTCACGCAACAATAAATACAGTATGCAGGCATCAAAACTGCATCTAGACCATTTAATATACTAACCTTAAAAGGGGTTGCTAACCTCTGTTATTCCCCTCCAGTAAGTCCAGAGTATGTATCTACAATTCCAAACCAAAAACACGCGAACGTATCACGCATAACTGCACTTGATGAGAGCGCTAATCGAATAATATCATTATTGTGTCGCGTTCCTATACTTTCTCTTTCTCAACCAACTCTTTCTGGCTTTTTGGATGCCTCTGGGAAGATGAAACCCAAAAGGCTGCTGCTGTTTGATTGTCTGGACCTCATGCATACATGTCAGAATAAGAATTGTTTATTTCGGAGAACCAACAATTATCGTCTAGGAGAATTGACCTCGTAAATGATGACGCAACGTTTTACATCTCTACTTCTACCATATTCCGAACATTCTTCACATTGCGTTCATGGAGAGTGGCGTGGCCAATTGTCCCGGTGGCATAAGCACCGGTCACCACGGGAATTCTCTGTTTGTCCTTCTGGAATCCCAGAGAAAGCAAAACCGCTCCGCTAGCAGGTTTAAATGACCTCAAGAGTCCAGTTTATAGGTCTGTATCTAATTTTCAAAAGAGATCGAGACTTTTCTGGGTTTGGAAAATGAATCGAGAGATAAAAGCGACAGCGAGTTCCACTCTGAAAGTTACTACAACACACATCATACCCCAGAAGACGAGAGACCTGAGCTCGTTGCCTACGCCGAACCCACTGAGCAAGTGTCGCGTGTCCTCAAGATATACTACAAATATCGTGTTCCCGTTGTCCCCTTCAGTGGTGGCACTTTCGAAAGCCAATCTATCCCAACCCGCAGGGACTTACTTTGGATTTGAGCAAGATGGACATCATTGTGAGCTTCCACCCACAAGATTTGGACGTGACTGTTCAGGCGGGTGTTGACTGGCCGAACTTGGCCCAGGTTCTTGAACCACCTGACTTGTTGTTTGGACCAGACCCGGATCCCGGTGCCAGTGGAATGATCAGAAGCAGTTGCTCGGGTACTAACGCGTATCGCTGAGTTACTATGAAGGAGAACGTGCGGGGGATGACGGTGGTTCTGGCTGATGGGTCGATTGTCATGACCAAGAACAGACAAAGGAAGTCTTCTACGGGGTATCATTTGAACAGAATCATGACTGGGAGCGAGGGGACGCTGGGAATCATCAAAGAGACCATGTTGAAGTTTGCTCCCGCAACCGAAACCGAAACGCAAGAGAATTGCAGTTGTCTCATTTCCAAAAGTGGAAGATGCCACGAGATCAGTCCAGAAGTTTATCCAAAGTGGCATTCCTTTTAACACAATAGAGCTGATGAATGACGGCATGATCAAGTATCTCAACTCCACCAAAACCCTGTCAAGCGTCCATGACGCCCTGACGCCCTGGCGCTGCTTCTAAAAATTGGTGGGTACGATCTCATGGAAATTGAGCACACCATTCAACGTGTACGCGACGTGAGCCCGCATAGTGGCGAACAATGCTTTATGTATTCCACCACGGCAAATAAAAAATGCAAAGTTTTGGGAAGCCAGGAAAATAATCTTTTGGTCTTGCATAGAGAACGGGAGGATTGGCTTCCTGCGGGTCTGATGCCTTGTCGTGGATCGCTGATCTCGCAGTGCCCATCTCCGAACTCACAACGATAGTGATCGAGACAGAAACGAATATCGCGCGCAGTGGGTTATTCGGAACCATCATCGGTCACGTTGACGAAGGCAACTTCCATACTTTGATTCTATACAACGCGGACCAGACGACACTGTTGGAGGTTAGGCGGGAAAGCGCCTATACCTTGTGACATGACTCAAAGACTTACTTATTTTAACTAACACAGCTCTATATATAATGTCGTTTGGTTTCCAGAGTCACGGAGGCTGTGACTCACTACATGCACATATGCATGTGCATATCCATTGTTCAACATTCCCCCTGAAATCAAACTCACTCATGGAACCCAGCTTTGTATCTTAAGTAGGTAAACTGTGGTTTTGCTAGAGCTTTAGTATTCATATCAGCCAGCATTTCACTGGTGCCAAGCTCATGTATTTGGTAAACTCCTCTTGCCAGGACTACCCTGAGAAAATGATAGCGGACAGCATATATTGTTCAAAGGGAACCAGTTCTCTCACAATGGATGCACTCGGATTTTACTAAAAACCAAACAATATTCAGGATCATCAATATAGATGCTGAAGGAAACATCACCTAAAGCGCACAAATTAAACAGTCTTCCATTGAATCTGATTCACATTCGTGGGGACGTTTTAAGTATAATGAACGGTGCAAACTAGGGAATAATTTTCCTCATATTATCTTCGATTTCGAACCTCGGAAAGGACGACACATAGTGTTGTAAATGAGATAAGGTTATATGATGTATAGGAATTATACATTGCGATTGACCATCTTAAGATCTTGAAGGATTGAAATAGAGCTAACGGACCTGAGATATACAAGCCCTCGAATT
>PPLB01008126.1:6512-21665 GCA_003706365.1 Citeromyces siamensis
GAAAAAAACAAAAGTAAAAAAAAAAAGTTGAGTGCATATATATCCATCTTGTCCGAATGCGATTCTCTGGTTTGCAGAAAGAAGTGATAAGCCTCTATAGGAAATGCTTGCGCGCTTCTAGAACTAAACCCAAAGAGACACAACCGCGTTGGACCAATTTCATACACTCAGAATTTCGCAAATACCGAAATATACCAAAGAGAGACTTTGCCACGATAGAACATCTTTTGAGGCTGGGCCACAGAAGGTATGAAATGTACAAAAATGAAACGATCAAGGATGTCCGATAATACTGTATATATTATTCAATTAAGGGATTCTATGATGTGTTTAGCATTTGAGAGCATCACCTCTGTTACTGTTGTTCGAGATCCCATATCCAATAGTTCTCTTTCTGGTTCTCTAGCACGTGCGAGCGTAGGAGCGAAAACTACAGAGAGATTATTCGTCGTCATCCTGTTCAATGCACCTTTTTCGACAATTTGTAACATGTGCGCGAGTAGAGCACACAACGTTGCCTTATGTGCTGCTGGTAAAGTACCCAGAACAGATAAAAGCTGATTCAACTGTTTCTCCTGGGAATTAGCTGTTTCAACGTTGATGTAACTATCGTAGCATTCATACGTGATGATCGGGTTTGGCAGTTTAATCAAATATCTCTTGAGAACACCGGCCACACCATTGATGTCCGCATTCCCGATAACCGCATTTAGATTGTGGTCATCTCGCCGGTTAACAAACGCCGCCTCGATCTCTTCAACAAGAGACGAACCACCACTTAAGCGATATATTCCTTCCGACTCCAAACCGCGTGATTCCACCTCCTTGATGCATCGTGACACAAGGAAAGGCACCAATCTTCCCTCCGCCTCTGCTGACGTCTGCAAAGGTATACCATACAGACAACTCTGGCACTTGTCGGTATGCTTTGTGGAATCCGTATTTTCCTGCGTCCTCAGGGAGAGAAAGTTGCTGCTCCGAGATTTTATCATTGAAAATTTTGAGAGTGCATCGGCATCACGGGATTCAGGTTCAAGGATTGTAACGATTGGGGAACTGTAAGAATTGGCCCCGCTAGTTGTCGGTATGGAAGAGTTCGAAGGAGAAGACGTCATCCTTTGGCTGCTCGGTTGCTCACCATTGAACATTTTTGATATCTTGGGTTTGCGCCAGAATCTTGTTCTCTGTTTCGATTTTGTGCTATCATGTATCTCGTTTTCGCTTTGATTGTCCGGTATCCCAGCCTGGGCTTTTTTTTCTGGAGAAGAAGATTGCGGGATAGAATCTGTCGAATAGTTGACTTCAAGTTGAGATGTCTGTTTTTCATCATTTTCGATTTTCAACAATTCAAGCTGCGTTCTCAAGTCCTCAACTTCATGTTGGAGTGAGTCTCTCTCCTCGCGCAACACAATGATCTCACCTGTTATCCAAGATTTCGAAGCGTTCAACGAATACAGTTCCCCCTTGAGCGCACGAAGCTCCCTCTCCATACTTTTCGTCGTCTCTTGCAACTCTGATGGCAACGCATGTTCAGATGCAGATCTCATATGAGTCACGTCACCTTTGAACGCTGGTGACGGCAGAGGTGGTGTCTTGTACGCAGCAGCCATGGGTGAGACAGAGGTGTCCGACCGCTGATAACGATGGCGAGGACCACCAGATTCATGTTCCGAACGTGGTGCAATTTGATAGCTTTTGCCGTGATCCACAGAGCCGCTGTTACTCCTCTTGTGACGGTGAAACGCCAACAAGCCCCTTCCAGGAGACTTTACAGAAAAAGATCTACCCAATGAGTCTGAAATGCCCTTTAATGATTTAGGGGACGACGTTGAGGTGTCGCCATGACCAAATTTGAACTTGTTATCTAGTCTGGCAGATGCCTCTTCTTCGTGTTCTTTTTCAGCTACGCCGATATTCAGGCCCTTGAGTGCATCAATGCTCTCTTCCCCACGCGAAGAAACACTGTCCTTGTGAGGGGTTCCAATAGATGCCATTTCCGATGGCTGTGAATCATCGTAGTCTAGCACATGAAATTTTCTGTTCTTATTATTAGACGGCGATAATGCCATGAATCCCTCGCGTTTATTGGGCGATAGCTGTGCACTGACCTGCTCAATGGATACGCTGGGACGTCTTCTTTCAGGTACGGATTGCAGTTGGAATGCGTGTTCACTTGTTTTATCAGCAGGAATAACTTGGCATGCCGTTTGGCTGTCAGATGTGATTCTAGGTGTAGACTCGGGGCCTGCCCTTTCCACTTCAGCGGGGGGTTTTAGCGCATCATTCATCGCGGCGGTATCATTTTCTTGCGACTCTGGAGGTGGGCTGCGGTATGATGAACCTGTTGAAGACGGGGTAAGATCTAAATTTTGAAATGAAGGCGCCGGTAATTCTGGTAGATCCTTTTCCATCGTGGAGGAAGAAGTAGTTTTAAGATCATCTGTGCTCTTTTCTGCTCCACGTTGTATTTGTCTCTGTTTTTTCATCTCTAGAAGACGCTGGTGACATGGGATACAGAACAATCCTCTCGACGTTCTAGCGTATCTGAGATCCTCAATCCTCCTACGACATGAACGGCATCGGAAACAAGAGGAGCAATAAGCGTGATCTCCTGTGAGAATTGCGAGATCGTCAATTTTCTTACCGCATGACTTGCAGGCGTACGAACATTCCGAGCAAACTAAGGCACCTGTTCCCAAAACCAAAAAGTTTGAATTACATCCAAGCAGTTTGTCACACTTTGAACATATAAAACAGTGAGTATGCCATCTATCGTCTCCCAGTTCATACGCGTGTCCTTCTGTTATCGGCTAAGCTGTCAGTATGAAGAGTCATCGCATTTTTTATACATACAAATGAACATTTCTTGCAAAGTCGATTGAGCTGAAACGCTGCATCTTGTTCAAGCTTTATGTCTGACATGGTAGAAACACTGCAGAGTTGATTCTTATCTGGGTTTAGCTAAGCGAATGTCTATATTTACGCTAACCTCGTATGTGAGTTCACTTTTTTTTTCTTTTTTTTTTTTTTTCTTGCAGTTCAATAAACCAAAACTAGTAAATATGATGGGTAATGTTGTTAGCAGTCGCGTCTAATAATGTGCGTCGTGCAAAGCACAACATTCCGGGATAATTATAGCCACACGCACACAGATTATGAGCGTTATCTCAAAGTCGTTGAGAAAAGGACCGAGCGATGATGTCATCACTGTTGCTGCCGGGTGTTTTTGGGGAACAGAACATGTATACCGCAAATACTTCAAAGACAGAATCGTAGATTGCCGAGTTGGTTACGCCAATGGTATAAAGGATGATCCAACGTATCAGGAAGTGTGCACTGGACGTACTAACCACGTTGAGGCTTTGCAGATTTCATTCAATCCATCCATCGTTTCTCTTAAGGAGCTGCTGGAGTTTTTTTTTAGGATTCACGATCCAACTACTGTCAATGCGCAAGGTCCCGACATGGGGACACAGTACAGATCGGGTATATACACCGACTCGGCTTCTCAACAGTCTACTTCTGAACAAGTGAAGGCGGAAATGCAGAAAGAATGGTATCCAAAAGACCAAATCGTTACTGAGATTGTCCCCATCAAGAGTTTCTGGGATGCGGAGGACTACCACCAGCTGTATCTCGACAAGAACCCTACTGGCTACCAATGTCCTACTCATTTCCTAAGAACCAAACCGAAAGTTTAATTCTCTATGCGGTGAAGTTTTCTGATAATGAGAAATGAAACACTAGTTATTTTTCTTAAGGCGTACTTTTCAGCGATTTGCTGTACACTTTTGTAGTGGGTCTGTTTCATCATGTTGAAATAGACTGAGGACACGATCTGAGAAGTTTTTGCCCATCCATAACAAAGACATTAACCTGGTGTAGTATCGCCTTTTAATAAATCATCTCAGATACCTCCGAACGTCGATATTCCAGGTTGTCCCATGTAATGCATGATTGTGGAGTATGTTTAGATGTATAGAATCATTTTGCTGCATGAAACCCCCATTGACAAAAGAAGACTCTTCTTAAGAATGATTGAGAAGCCTCGTCTAACGTGCCTACGATAGATAAATAAGCGTCAGATAGCATACGATGATGCGCATCCACACATCATCCAGGAAGCGATAATGGGCTTATGCTTTTCTTGCATTTTCCCACAAACACATGACGAGGAATATGGCAACAGAGAGACGGAGCCGTTACTAGGAGATGATCGAAATAGTGTGCAAGATGGTAGCTTCAACCGTGAATTGCGTAACAAGGAGCTCGAGAATATAGTTAATTCTACCAACGAGTAAGCTGCTTCCCTCTGATTACTGAACTAACTTTAGAAACTTGATTGACGTGTCCAACCTTGAACAGATGAATGATGCATCATTTCTACAGAATACAGCCAGGGTCCTTTCGGGTCCGCAGGAAATATCGGCAGAGTCTAACGTTCCACCAGATTCTCGAAATTCCATTCTATCCCAACCCAGAGATGCTCAGCCATATGAGACAAATGAAGGTGAAAACTCTGCTATACTAAAGGAAGGACAACAACCGTCAGACGATCAGAAACAGCAACTCGAACAACTTCACAGCAAGATTCGCGCTCTTTTCGAAGAGAGTTGTGAAATAGATTTCAGAGAAACGTCTCCTCTTGTAGTACATTTCGATGAGAAAGAGGCTTGAGTCACTTAGGGTCTCTCTACGTGATTGTCTGAGACACTGGTTAGACTAGTTCCTTTGAGAAAAATGCCACCCAAGACATCATTTGAGTAAGTAACTAATAATTACGCTTTCAGTGTCAATTTCTCATTAAATCACTTGTGTTTATTTAGTACCTTTACTACTTGGTCATAATTCTAGACGTTCTAAACATTCCGATGGTTTGGAATGAATGTATTTATTAAATAACTCTTTAGAGGTCTTTAGTGATAACTTTTCGTAGCATGGCGACATTGTCGTCGATGGTTCATTCAAATTTCTGTCTCTTCGACTTTTGCTGGTGGGGTAAGCTTCTTTGAAAAGGAACAATTGGGGCCAAGTCTGGCTTTAGTAGCTACGGTAATTCCTGCGGTAGGTGCGCGACATTGAGTTAAAAAGCTGGTAATTTATCCTTGGCTTGGTTGTCCGTTTGGCCAGTATACTTATTGGGGACTGCTGGTCATTTTCTGGTTGACGTTTTAGCGCGGATGACGAAGTCTTGAAAAAACTGGAGTTCTTAAGACAGGTCAATTTCTCGTATATGTTAACCTGGAAAAATAAAACATGTCGCTGTGTTTGTTTCTAAGGACTTTAACTGTCTCCAACGTGGACCACCTATCCATAAATGTTTTCCTTTACACCCAACGTGGATCAGACAGACTTACACAAAGTAAGCAGTACTTGGTAAAGTCTATCTTATTATTTCTTGAATTTTCTGAAAACTCAGTCACTACTGCGAAAATATTATCCGAGGACGTTCTCGTAATCAAAAACGAGATCAAAATGTTATAGCCTTAACGATAAATTATCGCGATCAGGGATTAAGTGTTACTTTATTATTGAACCGATTGACACTTTAAGAGAAATCAAACTGAATTCTGGGTGGGAGTCTGGCAGCATGGCTGAAACTTAAAGGAATTGACGGAAAGGACAGCATCTAGAATGACAGCTACTGCGTAATATGACTCATCAGGGCGAAACTCAGCAGGTCTTAACCTACTTTTCTTGAGTTCGTTCTTAGTTGATGGAGTAATTTATCTGATAACGAACGAGACCTTTTCTTACTAAATAACACTATCCTTGCTGGTTTTTCACTTCTTGGATGGACCATCTCTTTCAAGTAGACGTCTTGAGGCAATGAAAGGTCATGATGTCCTTATCTGCTCAGGATTTCAAGAGTGGTATACTTCAGAGCCAACGAGTACCAAGATTTCTCGAAAGGTAAATTCGTATTGGGAATAGTGAATTATAAGTATTGCTCTTCAACAAGGAACACTACCCATTTTTTGCCACAGGTTGAATGGCTTAGCGATGACACTGTCTTAGTCCAAAAAAGGATCAAAGTCATCTTTGGATAGAAATGTTATTAAAACTTTATGTAAGTGAAACTGCCGAACGACTATTATACTTAAACTTTTCTGTCTCGTTTCGTTGTCTTCGCAGAACTGTGCCACAAAAAAACTAGACGAAAAGGGAATCTTTTTCTCTCTTATTAACCTTTCCTGTTGCTTTTAATGTCACATTATCTTTGACCAGTAGGACTAAAATTTTTACCTGATAGAGGTGTTTTCTTTTTGATTCAATCAGCGTAAATGTGAAATCTTTGAAAACGGAGAGCATCAATCAATGAATTAAAACTTTCTACAACGTATCTCTTGGGTCAAGCATCGATGAAGAAGACAGTGAAACGTGATATTCAATGTGAATTTTGGATGTTTGAACCCAAAGTACCTATCATCTAAAGTCAAATTTTGCCCGAAAACATTTTCCTTCGTTCGAACTATCAAGCTTTCCCTTCGTGTTGAGACCACGGTAGTTTGAATGGTCAACAAGGAGAAATAGAACATAAAGCTGCAATCTCTCACTTTCCAAAATCGGGATACTCTTTATTGTACACGAAAGGTTCCGTGAAAGCTTTACGAAGCCTCTCCACCTTGACGTCGCCCATCCCGTGAACACCCAGATCACGATCGTCGCTGGCTGCCTCCACCAGATTTTTAAACGATCCAAATTTGGAAACAAGATTAACAACGTCTGTTTTATTAACCCCCCTGACTGTTGTGAGCGTGTCATTCAAAGATTGTGTATAGGTAATGTTCCCAACCTGACCTCGTATACTAGAATTTTCCACATTAGACAGTTCAAGTTGTTTCATATATGTCAAATACGTTGCCGCTTCGCTAAAAGACCATGCTAGGATTAAAGAAAAGTTATTGAAAACACAAATCTTGTTGATCTCCCTTAATATCTCGTCACTGTTTTCGATATCCACTAGTACAAGCAAAATACGGAGGTTGACATCTTGTCCTCCATTTGAAGACTGGCTATTGCGTATTTTATTGTACACATACTCTGGGCGCAATTTGTGATATTTCAGCGAGAGAAACATAACGAATGTGGTGGAGTTAACGAGATAATCAAATTTCTTCAGATTACCATTGAACTCCCATGAAACAGACTTGAGATCTTGGAGAAGTGGGTTCCCCTTCTGTGATCTTGATACTTGAATGCTGCTAAATAAAGTTTTCGTCCTATTTGTCTGTTGGTGCCTCACGGCAAGTTGTGAGGGTTCACTCGATTTGTGAGGTAGAATCCGAGTTGGATCAGTCAACTGAGGTTTATATATGGAGGCCTTATGGCTAAGGCCGTCGTCCAATTTGTTTGATGGCGACACAGATTTCCTCGTATCTGCGGCGGAGTCAGTTATTTCTGGCGAATCATTATTCTTTGTTGTACTTTGAGCTTGTTCTCTGAGTTTATTTACTCCATCTAGAATGCTTTTAAATGAAGTGGAGTCCATATTGTGATTGCGACACTGGCATTGAGAACCGAGAGGTGTGGATGTGAGTTTATGTTTATCCCTAACTTTTTAATCCAGTCATCCACGGTCTGTATAGATTTTTCCCCTCTTTGGAATAAATCAGGGAGGCAACATTGCGCATTCTGATAGATAATGGCTACAAGAAACTAACCACATTCTCGATAAATTCATCACCAGTGATCTGAAATGATATTCATTGGAGAGCGGGAAAGCGAAAGGCATAAAAAATATGAAAAAAGTGTGTTCCTATCCTCCATGTATAAATCTATACCCTTTCAACCCTGAAAATCCCGTTATTCCATTTGTTCATGTAAGTCATTAGCTCGCCTTTTCTATGCAGACTCTCAACTGCCAAAGCGCCTGCGCAGGGCTTTCCCGCAATAGTAAGCCCCGGAAGCACATTCTTTACCCCTAATTTTGCCGCAAGAGAGTTTATATACTCCGACAACTCCGCAGAGTGAGGATGCTTGTTCAATGAAACTGTTTGTGGCTCTGGAGTGATATAATACTGTCCACGGATCACCTTTTTCAAAGCCTCTGAAGCTTTGGCGTCATCGTTAGTAAACAGTATGATGGGAGAAAGAGAGACAATGGCTTTAAACTCTTCTGCCGCATCAAACCGTGAATCTTTGTTTGTTAGAGAAGTTCTCCTTGTTGCAGAGAGAGTTTCTAAGTTCTGCTGTTCCCGCAAGACATCTACAGCAAGCCTTAAGTCAGGATCAACCATATCATCTGCTGAAAGGTTCTCAAGTCTGTTAGTCGACGGTAAAACAATTTCTGAGGACATGGTGACCCGTTGACGTGAAGGTTTACATGAAGTGAGTATACAATGAACTACCGCGAGTAAAATAGCACCAAGCACGATGTGGATTAGTAGAATATTCAGTACTTTCCTATTTGTTGAGGACTTTTTCGATTCCCGGACAGATTCCACGTCAGAAGCAAAAATGTCAAAGTCGGGTTTCTTCATTTTCCTTTTACAACCTTCAGACTCTAACATTTATACTCTGAGATTTTTGAAACTGGTGTTTCGCTATCAAACGCCTCAGATTGATTGGTTTGCACACGAATCCTTACATCTGCCAGAAGAGAAAAAACACTCATGTCACGCTATCCATGGTACACTAAGGCAACAGACATCACACACAGACTAAGCGTTCTTGGACTCGTTGGGTTCACAAGTAAGTTCCGATTTCCATACTCATCTTTAACGTTATAGTTTTCATGACTGCAAATGTAGGATACACCGTGTATTCCAATGGTAAAGCGAATGAGAGGAGGCTGACTCAAAAACCCGAGTCTAGCGAGAACTGAACAGAACCGACCTGTATATATGCGTTATAACGAGTCTTGCAATTTGACTTTTTTGCGACGAGAGCCCTCTTTTAAAAGATTCTTGTGTTTTTTGTCTCGCTTTTTCTTTAGTGAATGTGTTTTGTCTGTCTTTTCCAGTATTTTTATGCGTTTTTCAAGTCTCTCTTTCGCCTCTTGACCTGTTGGATTGATATCTATGATATTCAATGAATTAAAAGTCAAAGAGCAGTTAGGACATGACAAGTCTACATGATCATGTGTGTTGGCATGTTCTTGAGCCATAGATAAAAGCTCGGAGATCACCTTCTTGCTCATGGCACATCCACAGGGAACGATATATGCGAAATTGGGATTCATTTGACTTCCACCTAACGATATCTTTTCATCTGAAACGGGACATTCAAATTCCTCTGTGGACTTGTTAAACTTGATTTTCACCTCCACTACATCTTTAATACTCTGCAAATGGGTGAAACCTTTGTGTAAATTTGAATCGGTTTTGTTTTGGATCAAACGCTTTAATACAGCATCTTTATTAAATAAATTCCCCTGGTAATCAGATACAATCGGATTCGTGAGTTTTTCTTCAGAGAGAGCACATCGCTGCCAGCTCATGGCATTTATGTTCCTTGTTCTTTCGAAACTACTGGGCACGTCTGTTTTAAGTTCCTCGGACGATGCATTCAGTAATTCAGACCGCGTCGGGATGGTACCCCCATCATTCTTGTAGTCAGTGCAAACGTCGAAAAATCACGTACACCCATAATCTAGTTATATATTCGATTTTATTCTAATATATATTCGATATGTAACTCGTCATGAAGTGGATGCAATGTATCGGTTTCCCCACCTAGTATTCTCGCGGCTTTATGCCTAAAGAGGCACATGTCGCTTTTTCCACCAAATTTGCAGCGTCGGCATAGAACATTGGCTGGAGGAATGCAGTGTAATTGAATATCTCTGGCAGAACGTAAGGTTCGCGGGTGAACTAAGACACTTGAAGGTCACAGACTTTATATTTCCGCAAGCCACAAAGAGCGGCCTAGTTGTAAGGGGTTTATTTCTGATAAAACTAGAAGTTTTGCAATCTGAAGCGGAGGGGAGATCTAGGATGTGGTCTCAGGACGAGTGGAAGAGGTGTGTCTTTAAGATATGCTACTTTCAAAATGTGGATCGCATGTAAAGTTCTTTCTGAAGGGTAATTGAATGAAGATTGTTTTGTCACCGAAGAGAACCAGAATTATGTGAATATGCTATTTCTCACGACTTATCGACTGGGTAGAGATACTGTACAACGCTGAGGTATTTCTAGAGATGATACCGGTGATATCTCCTTTAATCATCAGCCCGCCAAGTCAAGGGATTTTTGTAAAACCTCGGTAGTTGATGTTCGTCATCCACCGATTAAATCCGAAAACTCCTCGGCATGGCGGAACCTCGGCTGATAGGCACTTGCATTGATCTTTAAAAGGATTTGTTTACGCCCTTCTTGGGTTCCAAGAATGACTGATAGATCAGATTTCGAAACAGCTGAAGAAAGCATCAATCCTGCAAGTTCGATTGAATTGTATGGAGATGGACGACAAAGTGATGCGCAATCGTTCAAGAGTGATCCACAGTCATTTAAAAGTCAAGCAGAAACATTAAAAGCGCATCGCACCAAATCCAACTCAGAGTATTATAATGAGGCTCTACAGAAAAGAATAAGCGAGTCATCCCAAAAGTGCACATCTCACACATCACGTAATTCTGAGTCTCTCAAAAAAGAAAAAGAAATAAACCTTTTCGATATGCAATGGGATAGTGATGATGATCCTGAAAACCCGATGAACTGGTCTCTTTTAAAAAAATGGACAGTCACGATGGTTGTGGCTGGTATCTGCTTAGTAGTGACATTTGGGTCGTCCCTTTTCGTATGTGGTGTGCCAGATATTATGCTAGAAATGGGAATATCTCAGACACTTGGATTATCTGGCCTCACGTTTTATTTAATTGGGCTAGCTTTTGGCCCAACTATCGCAGCGCCGCTATCTGAGGTTTTTGGTCGCAAAGTTGTGTATGCTGTCTCATTACCCATATCTATGCTGTTTATCATGGGTGTTGGACTTTCGAGTCATATCAGGGAAATTCTTGTTCTTCGCTTCTTTGCTGGTTTTTTCTCATCTCCAGCTATGGCCATCGCTGCTGGCTCAATCGCAGACATGTGGTCAATTGATATGATGGGGATCGCGATGTCTGCGTTTTGTTTGGCACCATTTGCGGGTCCTATTTTGGGACCCGTGATTGGTGGATATGTGGCTCAGAATAAAGGGTGGAAATGGACAATGTGGGTGAATCTCATGGCGGCGGGAGCAATTCTTGTCCCGGTATTGATTATCCCGGAGACATACAAACAGACTATAATGAGGAGAAGAGCAAAAAAGAGGGGCATTGTATTAGAGAAACCACCGGGAACCGCGGCTGATGCTTTGAAAGTAATAATATTCATCACATTGCTGACACCCATGAAGATGCTGTTCACAGATCCTATTGTGATGGTATTTTCTATCTACACTGCGTTTGTTTTCGCTGTATTATTTGGGTTTTTCGAGGCTTACCCAGTGATTTTCAGAGGTGTCTATCGCATGTCTCTTGGTAATTCAGGATTGGCCTTCCTCGGCATTGGCGTAGGTCTGGTTTTGGGGACAATAGTCTACGTGGTTGTTGACCGGCGAATGTTTTACCCTATGCGTGCTGATGGAACTCGTGGTCCCGTCGATACAGACGGCAAAAGCATACCACTCCAGCCGGAAAAGGTGTTGATCGTTTGCAAGATGGGAGCTATTGCACTTCCTATCTCTTTATTCTGGATTGGATGGACAGCTAGAGAATCCGTTCACTTCATGGCACCGATCGCTGCGGGCGTTCCGTTTGGATTTGGCCTAATTTTGATCTTCTTTTCTGTGATCACTTACTTCTCCATGTCGTATCCACCTCTTTCAGTTGCATCCGCTCTTGCTGCGAACAACTTATTGAGGTACGTATTGGCTTCAGTATTTCCTTTATTCACTGTTCAGATGTATCAGAACTTGGGAATTGGGTGGGCCTCGTCGACATTTGCCTTTATCTCATTGGCTATGGTTCCTGTTCCTTGGATTTTCGAGTACCTGGGTCCTCGTTTACGGTCCATGTCAAAATATGGGATGTCTGTTAACAAAGAAGCCGATGAAGGCGACGTGTAAGCATCTATCTTCTTAGACTACTGGTATTTATTTATAGAGTAATTCGTTATTTAATCTGATTCTAATGGAAACCAGCTCCAAAAAAGCTATTGCAGTTCACCTACTCCGAACACACTTCATTTGTTTTCTGTTTAACAACACTCCCCCTGCCAAATAGAAGATACTTGTCTGCTAGTGGTAATTTCTTCTCAAAGATAGTCAAAGGAATGATTCAAACTTCTCTAGTGTGGCTCCTCCTTTAGCAATTTATAGTATATACATAAACGAAGGGTGAAGAACAGGAAGACTGAAGAATCGCATATTTTGTGGCCGTTTTCGGTCTATTGTTCGCAGCACTTATAACGATATTCATTCGAGATCATCGATTGGAATCTTATCAAAAAATGGTTGTAAAACCATCGTATCCTTAAAAGAGGTGAGTGGTGCCAACCTTTAAGGAAATGAGAACAATTTATAAACCCGTGATTTTATGTACCATTCCGGAGATTGAAAATACTCTTATATGGTCACTTATCAAGGCTCTTAGAGAATAGCATGGCCGAGAAACCTTCGTTGTAACTGCATCTGTTTGCCTACCTGTTGATGAAAACTATGAAAAACGAGTCTGCTAGATGCCCTTAAGAAAATGCTTAATAGTCTGACGTCCCAAAAACCTTCCCAGTGTGTCAGCGACTGTGCGCAAAATCCACCTTAGGTCTATTCTACAGATTTACATGTAGTCACACAACACTCAATAGTGTTGAGGGCAAAAGGCATATGGCGGATCATTCAACTATGTATAAAAGACAAGTTTTCATTTGCTCCTGTTTGAATGAAAATGGCACTTTAGGTAAAAGTAAATGTCGTGTTCAGTCACTTCCACCAACCCAACAGCATCACTAGCAGCGTAAGAAATATTCTTCATTATCAGAGGTTTTAGATTTTGGAACATGACCTTAATGGATTCGAAAATGAGGTTTTCCATTTATAAGAACAAGGATAAGAGACGATCCTAAGGGCGAGCAAAGAGGTATGCGATTCTGGATGATGTCTGAATACATTGAAATGTAGTAAATGTCCTCGAATATAGAAACTTTGTCCAAGTGGGACGTTACGAGATTAAATGTGAAAGAAATACTGTGATAAGTGGAGAAACGAGTCCACACTAAATGGATCGTCGTAGCACCTTGCTATGGACCAAATGAGTTTCAGATACAAGCCGAACTGGAGTCAAGGAAAATATGTTAAAGCAGGCGGAGTGGTGAGATATCAACGGTAAATAAATAAATAAATAATCTAGCAATAGATGATGGAAAATGATCGCACTAATCATCTTGGGTACTTTTGTTCGGAAATACTTCTTCAAAAGAAGTGTCAGGAGTTCCTTGGAGACTCATGAGTGGTGTAGGTACTCTTTGGTATGCTTTCCTCAAAAGAGGAGCATGTTTATTTATCAATTCCTCCCGTTCTGTCTTTGATGGAATGAAACGAGTAACCATTTTGATGTCTTCTTCCAAACGGGAACTAAGCTTTTGATTGTCGACTTTTTGGGATGATGGTTTAAGCAACTCCAAGAGTCTGTCCACATCCGAGATCCCAAAATCAAAAAATACAACCCTATCGCCGACTATGCGCATGTTAGACTTTTTTAGATCCCTATGTATCACACCAAACCCGACCAACGCTCTGTAAGCAGTCAATACCTGATCTACGACAACTGCGCTGGATAGATCTGGTGAGTACCCGCCTACATCCTCCATTATCAGATATGGCCCCACAACTTCGTCTTTTATATCGTGATCTTCGAGTCTCGCAAAACCATATTCCCCAACATCCGGCACATGTTCCGAATCTTTTAATATATTGTACACCAACAGCTCTTTCTTGATGGAATATAGTGCAATCTTTTCCGCCCTTGTTCTGGTTATCTTTTGTTTACCCACTGCATTCGGAGCTTTATATGGGTCATAAACTTTCAAAATGCGATTACCTGGCATCGCATAAACTTGGGCATTGCGGTATTTACGCTTTTCACTAACCGATATGGGCTTGATTTGGATCAAAGGTACAGTCAAAGTCTCCTTCCGTCCGCTGAGTCGACGCAGAAACTTGTCATATTCTTCAATATTATTCACAAAATCACGATAAAAGTGGTTGTACTGGACACCGTACCGCCGAGCTTTCTGGGCGTCGCTCATTTTGCACCTCGCATTCAAATCCCACATTTCTTTTTGTTTTTGTGGAAGTTGGTTTTGTTTTATCAAGACGTCAAAAGCATGATTGAAGAACACTGCATGACATGCAGCAGCCGTGAGTCCCGGCCTCTTGTGATCAATCATGTAATACCTCATTTGTACCGACAGGTGGATGTCCTCAACTGCAAAGTCGTATTCTTCCATACCAGGAGTTTGAGAGAACCTCAAATCAGGATTATGGCCAATCATGATTAGCATGCTGATGAATCCGTCGCTCAGAATTGCAAACGGGGTTCCAGCAGATGTCGCCTGATAAAATACCTGGGTCAGCATTTGGGTAAACGGTGCATTTTTCCTATTATTCGGAGATAGAAACTCAGAGATACTGGGTGCTTTGAGTTCAATTACCACAAGCGTATGTCCATCGAATCGAAAAGCGCGATCTGTTCTTGTAAAGTATTCGCCGAGTGGAAAAACGTATTTCGTTGAACCAATCTCATCGAATCCCTCGTTCCCATCATTTGAGAGTTTTGTTAAGATTCGCGAGGGCTCGTACAAATATTTCGAGAGGAAAACAATGATCGCGTCCTCATCCAACTCTGTTGCCGGCCTTTCCATGCCATCGGGAAGGCAATACTCGAAACGCCTCGCCATTTCCAAAGTTAAATGGCACGTTAGTTCCATTAGCGCTTCTATGAAAGACGAATCATCCACCTCCTGTGACTCATCTGCCAAAGTAACATAGCTATACTCATTCAGGTAGTTAGGTGACCTCTTCGTGGTAAGATTGGAAGTTAATTCGGTACCATATGTCCAAGTGGTGGTCATCTCAATGGGTTCTTCTCTACGACTTTTCTTGTGTGGTGGCTCCTCCATTGGCAATTGATACCATATACACGTGGGGAGGGTGAGGAACAGAATAACACAACAA
>PPLB01008131.1:7608-23850 GCA_003706365.1 Citeromyces siamensis
GTGTCCAAGTCGCGCATGCCAGTCGACAGTGCCAGTCGCCACTAGCGCGGATCCAGACCGAACGGGTGTGTACCCAAACACTTACAACTCATCGCTGTGCGAATGACAGAATAACTTCGGTCGATGGCATCTCAGTCAACAGAGAATAAACTTTTCGCTCATACTAATTAGATTATGTGAGGAACCCACGTCACATTATTTAATGTGATCATGCGGTCATCTTTGCAGAAGACAATCCTGACAGTTGATGACCACCAACGCAGGAAATGCTGCCCCCATAGGGCTGACGTCGCTGGAGAACCTCTTTGTCCCATGTCATGTGGTGTCGATCCAGAATCAACGTACCAATCAAACTTTGAGAGCCCTCCAACTGCAGAGAGGGTGGCCCACGATGAGCCAGTTTCCGTTTTCGGCGATTCCTCGTCCTTGCTAGCCTTAGTACTTGTAAGGCATTGAAAAGCTTTGTGTTCCACCCCGCACTTGAAACGCCTTATTGGAAAGCGCCCGGATAAAGTTTTGTATGCAATGAGCGTGGGGCAGATTCTTCCTTGGTGAACGCGTCGTGGCTAAGATAATCTCTCGCCGGTGTACCTCATGCAAACTAATGCCATTGTGCTAGGATATTGGTCAAAGATTGTCAAAGGTCTTGACATCATCACGTGCCATACAAAAACGCATCCCTTTTAGTCCTCAGAGTCAATTCACCATTTTACTCTTACAGGAATAACCATAGACCTGGTCGACGTTTTCATCACCTGGTTATAAACCAAGATATCCATTGTGAGCCCAGCCAAAAATTCAATCTCGCGGAGATCGTGTCAAGTTGTCTTCTCAGAAGGCGTTCTAGACCTTGGTGCAATATTCCACCACCTTCCATCCATGCACCGCAAGGCCGACAAACGCAGCCCTAATCCGAGTCACGTGCAGTTACCCTGCCTGGAATTTTTCACCGCTTTTTTTATTCTCTTTTTTTTCACCTTCTCTCTACACAACACTCACGATGGCTCCGTAAGTAGCAATCCCTGGCAGCGGCAGGGAGTAAAACCTTTGAATTCTTGAACCTGCTGGTTCAGCGTGGAGATTATTGCAAGACGGAAACTCGCACTTTCTCCGCCTCGAGGCGACCGTAAATGGTCACGCGAGGCTCCATCCTCAGTTATACCTCATGGCTGAGGCGCATGGGATGTGGAACCACATCCTCTGCCTTTTCACAGGTTGAATGACTCTCTGTCAGTTCGCCACCACCCACACACACACTAACAAACAAAGAGTTCCACAACCAGAATCTCTGATCAAGAAGAACAAGACACAAGCCAAGTCTGCCGAGGCGTCTGCTGCCGAGAAGAAGGCGAGAAAAGCTGTAAGTATCGTTGCATCTCCTCTGATGCACACCATACCCAATCGACCAGCGAAGCGATGAGTTGTTGTTAACCATCTTTCGGGTCTGATGGAGATTTCATTGCGGACTAACACCAGGCAAACAAGGAGAAGAGAAAAGCCATCTTTGACAGAACTGCCGCTTACACCCAAGAGTACTTTGAGGCGGAGCGTGCTCTGATCGATGCCAAGAGAAAGGCCAAGGCTGACGGCTCTTTCTACGTCGAAGCCCAGCCAAAACTGGTGTTTGTCGTCAGAATCAAGGGTATCTCCAAGATTGCCCCCAAGCCAAGAAAGGTTTTGCAGCTGCTCAGACTTTTGCAGATCAATGCCGGTGTTTTTGTCAGAGTTACCAAGGCCACCTCTGAGCTGCTCAAGCTCGCCGAGCCATACATTGCGTACGGTTACCCATCGCTCTCTACCGTTAGACAGCTTCTCTACAAGAGAGGTTACGGCAAGGTTAACAAGCAGAGAGTTGCGCTCTACGACAACTCTGTCATCGAGAGCCAACTTGGCAAGTACGGTATCGTGTCGATCGAGGACTTGATCCACGAGATCTACACCGTTGGGCCGAACTTTAAGCAGGCCAACAACTTTTTGTGTCCATTCAAGCTCTCCAACCCTAACGGTGGATGGGGCGTGGACAGAAAGTTCCAGCACTTTATCCAAGGTGGTTCCACCGGTAACAGAGAGGAGTACATCAACCAATTGGTCAAGGCTATGAACTAGTTTGTATTAATTGATGTATTTTACTTTTATAGACTTTTGTTACTGTCCTGCTTTTTCAAAACTCTGTAGATTTCGCACCACTCATTCTCTCGACCCGGTCTCGTCTCCAAAGCTAGCATGGGGACAACTGCGATGTGGAATATTCCACTTTTGTGCTGGATGAATCCCGAGCAGAAGCGATCACTGGTTGCACTCTAATAAAGTATCGATGACTGTTGATGATGCGAGGAGCAGGGGAAGCTTGAGTTGTGTACTCAATTGGAGTGCTCTGGCTCGCTTTTAATTACTCTTGCAGCTCCTGCAAGAGGAGGCATACGGCTTGTGGGGATGCTCGTTCGGATGCATTGTCCTAATCAATTTTTTTTTTTTTCTCGACACGTATCGGCTGATAACGATGAGGTTGTATGCTCACATCTACAGCATCAGCCATTTTGTTACGAAAGATTTCTCTCGGTCCCGATGGAACGAAAAGCTCTCCTACAAGGAAAGAAAATTGTCGTTATTAGGCACACTGCGAGTTCCATGCACTTTGAATAATTGCGGTGAACTCGAAGCTTATTCAGTTTTAGACCGTCTGACTGGAACGGAGAATGCGTCACATTGTCTGCTCAATGAGATGTTTGCGTTTCTACCACTGCGCATGCTTCGTTCCCAACAACGGTGAAACAGCGGAGCTTTCAAACACATGGAAAAAACATTAAATTAAACCTGCAAAAGAGGTAATCACCTTATGCGTAGTCTCCTCTTGCCGTGTAAGAGGCTTATTGCCCGGTCTCACCACTATGCAGCCTCTCATACCAACAGAAAGCGCCGCATCAACCTCTGCCACGTTGTCACTTAAAAACAGCACGCTCAGTGGATCGCACCCAATCGAGCGCGCAATCTTTAAATAACTCTCCTTGTCCGTTTTTGGTCCGATGTTGACCGTGTCATAGTAATTTTCAACGAGGTGGTTCACGTCTACAACCTCGTTACCCTTTGCAACGCGACTGAAAAGGAGCTTCTGTGCTTTGACACTGCCGCTAGAGTATATGGACACCCCTTTTTCCAATCGCCACATCTCCATCTCGGCCAAAGCATCGCTATACAGCGGTGCAACTAACTTGCCCTCGTTGTAGCCTTTCTCCCAGACAAATCCCTGAAGCTGCTTCAACGTCGGGGATTTCACATCCTTGCTTACGAGCTCTTCGAGGTGCGCAGCCAGCGAATCGTAGCTCTCGGTGATCTGTGGTGAGAAGTGTCTCAGAATACCACCGAGCCCTTCCTCCCCGGAAAGAGGGTATTCGAGCTGCTCAAGCGCGTGTGGGTATTCGTTCAGGAAAAACGGATACAGCTGGTCCTTGACAAACGAAATTGGGCAAATGGTGCCCTCAATATCAAGCAGAACCGCTTTTATCTGTGCAGAAGGTGGCATGGAATTTTGCAGCGTGCACGACCATCCAAAACAAACAGAACCTCGTGATCAATATCGCAGTATAATGGGAACACGTGGCGACCCGGTGCATGATAGTGCGTACTTTGATCACGGTAACATATAAAACAGGGAGCTTGAACAGCCCGGGAGTCGAAGATCCTCCTTGGCTGCTTTACCTGAAAAACCATTATACTGAGTTTATTCACCTGATGAGAACTGACATTACCGGTCTAATGGGAGACCTAAACCTGTCTCCTAGGAGTGGAAATCTAATACAACCTTCCACCTCATAGAGATTGCGTCATTCCAATGATGCGACTATGCCATCTTTGGCCATGGTGATAAAAACACGTGCTTCTGTAAAAAAATTGCTGAGGTACTGGAAAATGAATCTCTCCCAAGAGTACGGACTTACCGATGTCTCCATGCATGAAAGAGATCAGATTTTGACATCTCTTCCAATGAAATCCAAAGTCTGACAAAGTATCAGCACGTGTACATACCGAGCATCCGAAAGTGGTTAGGCTCTGAAACACGTAGGTCCAAAAGCGTTGCCCGATCAAACAATCAGAAAGTATCATTACCTGCGCAAAAGAGGTATAAAGTTGTTTGATGGCAGTTACACCATCTTTGCGCTATCGGAAAATCCATTGCAAGATGACGTACGAACAAACAGAAACCGGGACATCTAAATTACATTTCTAAACTATGAGAATATTGGGTATGCAGCCACTCTGATCAGCGTTCTTAAATGAGATGTAGCTCAAAAACAATGAGAGCACGTATCACAAAGGACTCAAAGAGAAGAACGCGGTTCGAAAAAAAGTGATTTTCATCATTGCAAACGACAACCTTTCAGCCAAAGAGATACAAATCGATGCTGGCTGATCGTGACTTTGACTCGCCTTGGGGAATTTTCTGACAACAATTTCGAACAGGAATTTCTTTGCCAAGGATGTAAAATGGATTCCCATCGTGTTGAAATGCACAATCTCCTGGTCAGACATCCTTGCCGTATAGCGGCGTTCGAGTAGTCTGAAACGGCATTCTATTTATGGTTTTTCATTAAGGATCAAGTCTACCTTAATTGTTATCTCGCATTTGAACCCGTTTGGACAACCATAATGACACTACTAATGAAATATTGTTCTAGTAGGGCCCATCGAACGTTTCCTATGATTGACTATCTCTTATTGTCTTAGGGAAGTATATCATTGGTGAGCTCTACACAGGTGATGACCCGTTTCTTGACAAATATTTATCTGTGGTGTCGGTGAGATAAACAATCTGCGCGTTGTGAGACATTGACACCCTTTAATTCGCAATGTATTGTTTCAGAATGATACACCGCGGCACCAGATTCACCCGGATTACTCTTCAATGGATCGCCTCAGGGTAAAATTACAAGCTTGGCTAAGAATTTTGCAGCCATGTACAAGAAACTAAGGTAGATTCTTGAGGCGCAGAGCATGAGATTTATTGTCATTGGAGTAACCTACAAAGCCTTCACTCGGAAAATGAAATTAAGAAAGCAAGCAGCCAAGTATTCCGCCCCAGGGTGTCGAAGTCTACTTTGACACATTGAGTATTTTCAACACACTTTCCTCTTTATCCCTTCAGACAAGTCTCAGAGGATGCCTTCGATGCCTTCTGTATGCGTCTAAAGCTCCTGAGGTTTCGATTGTCATACACTATTGAGAAGTCGGAAACAGTTCTCCAAGAACCTAAACAAAGCTGTCCTGTTGGGAATGTCACCCACCTTATTATGGAATGAATTTAGGGTTTTTGTGTTGCGAACCTCTCCACATCAAGAACAAGGTGAACCAAGTGACTGAGTATTATTTCTGGCAAACGTTCATTTGTCGTTCGGCAACTCGGACTAGCTACAACGGATTCGTTGGTGTATTGGATCAGCCGCGATCCAATAGTAGGATGAATGTCGAATACAGGGACTACTGGATTTGGTTACTCCGCTTTTGATTGAGAACGTTATTCCTCGTCATCACGTGTACATGAGAATTGTCATTCATGACTATGCATTCGAATGATCATTCCCCACAAAATGCATCCTCTTGCAGGAGATCCGTGTGTAAAAAGGAGTCAAAAACTCCAATTACAGAACATCATTTACCCGAAAAACTATCACTACGAACGGTTTCGTGAATACCTGGAAAGGGAGAAAACTATGAGTGCGAACTACACAGCTCAAGCTGCTCCCAGTTCCTCGCATCATCAACATGGTGAGAATTCTATGAAGGCTCTATGATGGTAGGGGAACGACATTTGGACATTCGACTATACCAAGAAGTATGACAAATGTGTTTCTAACTTGGTATGATCAAATGCAAAGGCTCGTTTGTCAAAGTGGCCGATGCTGCTAATGCTGATCATGAATTGTTGATGAAGAGGTTGCAAATCTCATAATCGCCATGACTCTGGCCCCAGGATGCGTTGCCATTTCTCTAGCATGAGAAGTGGTCCTAAGAATTTGGTTAATCTGAAGGCCCATGTTGGAAGAGTTAGGAAAGTTTTTGAAATCGAGAAAAGCTTTCAGAGTATTATGGTCAGATTACACCCGAAGAGTTTGTCGGTAAGCTCAGTGTACTGAACGATGAATACGAAACAGCCACGGGACAACCAAGTGATCAGAGATATATCACTAAATGATCAGGATTGGTAAAAAAGGTGCACACATTACGTGTTATCTTATACCAACATTGGATTGCACCTTGGTATCACTGTCATTACAAGGCCGGTCACATAAAAATGAAGTTTGACAATGATCTGCTAACTTTCGATGGGAAATCAATAGTCAAACCAAAAGTACCGAAGATCAACGGTATTCATCAAAGATTGGGTCATATTCTAAAGATCGAATCAAGACAACTATCAAGGAAGTTTAAATTCATTCTCCCACCCTCTCAATTCCTATATCTATGGGAATTGGGATGACTGCTTTACCTGAAAACCCATTATATTGATTTTGTCCACCTGATAATGAGAACTGATATTACCAGTGTTATGGGAGACCTAAACCTATCTGCTAGAAGTGGAATACAGCCCTCTACCTCATAGAGATTGAAACAACCATCAATCACTTACACCAACAAAGGTATATATCTTGACAAGATATGTTCTCAAAAACGGCACAGCAGGCCCCAATGGTATACCATACACATTGTTCCTTAATGACACACTTGGTCCCAGGGTGGTTTTCTCAACTCCTTCGATGTGAAGGATCTCGTCATGATTTTCACACCCTTAATTTCAAAACTTGTCCCTAGAGGCGAGAATTGCAGACCGATCAGTTGGCCAACACCGCTGTAGATTGATAATTGCCGTGGTTAATAGGAGACTGATCAAAGTTTTACCCGATCTAGTGGCCATTGAACAAAAGGATTCATTCCCGTGACCCCAAAGACAACATAATCTCAAGAGTTTCCGTAAACACTGCCCGTCACAATCGATACATCAATCAGGAAGCAGTGATCTATCCACTGGACTTTGACAAAGCTTATGATAGACTTTGGCTATATCAATGGCTTCCTGAAATATCTTGACGGGATTGACTTTAGAACACCTTTGGGGGCAATTTAAATCTGAAGATTCAACTATACGCTGATGATGTGATACTCTTTTTCAGACACTATCATACTTTTGCGAGCATATCTGGAATTGACTGCGGATTAAGATAGGAAGGACCATTGACTATCTTACGCACGCAACATGCATGGTCTGCCCGTGAGTGTCAAGTCTTCCTAATACCTATGTTTACTCAAAGATCATGACCCCCTCCGTGAATCGGAGATTGATGAAATGGAATCACAGGGAATCTCACAGAGACACAGGCACATCGTTCAGGAATCTTATTCCACTCAGACTATTAAAGAGCTGAAGAAAACTTGGATTCTATGGATTACTGGATCGCCAGGTCCAACTATATGGAAGGAAGATGGATTTTTGATATGTTTGGTGATTTATCCAAGCCTAACAGGTCCATCCTAGTGCAATACGTTTTACTCCCAAGGTTGTAGTAAGTTTGTTTTTGGAAATCACAACAATCAACAACTTCTGTTCCAGAACATTCGATACATATCACCTTACATAAACACGCACCTCGAACATATTTATGCATACAAGTTGGAAACTCAATCCGAGTAGCCGGTGGATGACGACGGAGAGATTACTCCTCATTAGAAGCTTCGTTGGGGGCGGAAGTGATGATGGAAGATTAAGATGAATCGCACGTCCAGAAAAGGAATTTGTCTACGGTAATGAGAGACCTGTGAGTCTTGATATTTGTAAACTTTCTCTATTTAAAAGTCAAACCGCATACATAGCCATCATATTGTGCGGGTTTCTCGACTCCTTCTTGTCTAAAAGTGGCGACTGACACCCAAATGGGTCTTTTTCAAAGTGACGGATGGCATTTTCATATTCCAACCTCTCGAGTTCTCCCACATCACACTCCGGCTGGTTCCCCGTGTAATCAACCTCAATGCCCAGTGCTCTGGCATGCAACTCAGAAAACCGCTTGGCTTTGAAAAGGAACCCGACGAAGGTGACTTTCACAGGAAACTCGCCATACAACTGTCTGAACCTTTTTATGCTGAAAAGCAAATTCTCAAAAGAGTCTCTAGCATATTCTTCCACCTCGCACCGGTTTGGATCGACACCGAGAACGACTGCCAGTTGTCTGTACGAAGCGGCCTCTGTCGTTTTGGTCTCCTTTTTTGTGGCTGTTCCAGAAAACATGAGCACAGAGTGAGGGTCTTGCTGCACCAGCTCATCGGCCATCTTGATGTGATCTATAAACTTCAGATGGTCGTTTGTGGCCCTTTGGAATGGAGCCATGAACCACTCGTCCTGGTTCTGCCCAGGACGCTCTTTGTCGTACGCCTGGTTATTCCACACTCCATGGCAGGGAACAAGAACGAGATGTTGCATCGGTTTCGGCAAGTAACGGCCTCATCTTTGAAAAATCAGCGTGCGGGTAAGGTTTGGACGTGCATGTGGCTGCGGCATCTTGCAGTGTTCTGTGCATGTGGCCGCAGCTGTGCCATGCAGCGACGCTTACGCATGCATCAACATCTTAAACTTTAACTACACACAGTATATCGGCTCATTTACCGGCAACCCAATCGTTGAGACCGTACTTGTTTCTGCATATTTCAACGGCATAGAACTGCAATCTAACTACAAAAATCGTACCCTGCTCGGTGTACTCACCGTCGCTTCGACTTCTGAGCAGAGTTCCGAAATTGTAATCCTCCACGGTTTCTTCAAATTTTTTCAAATAGTTTCTCCATCTCTCCTTACCCTCTTTGGACTTCATATAGTCCTCGTTAATCTCCTTGACAAAGTCGGGAAGGGCAAACTCTGGGAAGTCCTTGATGAGCTCGTCGTAGATTTCCTGGTCAAACTTTGTCAGTTTCAATTTTGAACCAGGAACTTTGGACAGAAGGTTCCAGTACGTCTCGGCCTGCATCACAGCCTTGACTGCAAACTGTCTTTCGATGTCCTCGAGGTTTTCAGCTTTTTCAGCGTCGAATTTAGCCATTTTTTTTTTAACACATCAACACACCTCCGTGTATGCACGTACTGCATGTTTCGAACCTTGATCCCCTTGATGGCCGATTCTCCAACAAGCGATTCATATGTTACGTAGTGACACCCTCACACAGATGAGGAGAAAACTCCACTTTTTTCAAGCGCCCCGCGGGTCCACTCTCTCCTGTCGACGTATTGGATCAATCCTACTGTACTGGGTTACTCCGCTTTCGACTAAGAAGGCAATTCCTCGTGGTTACACGTGCTCGAAAATAGCCATTCTTCATGACCAGCCCTATGCTCATTGAAGGGGAGTAAAAGCGAACCTTTGACCCCAATCAAATATACATCAAAACTATGTTGTGAATCCTGGAAGGAGAAAAAACAATGAGTGCAAACTACACAGCTCAACCTGCTACCGGTTTCCCGCATCATCATCTCGTAACGCGAGCCCATGAAATACAGTACCAAGTGTAGTTTTCTGTTGCCTCACCTACCTCGATCGTCAAAAGGCCGTATATCAGGAAGGAGGTTTCCGGTTATCTGGTGCCAACGATTTCAACACTTTAAAACTAGTTTGACTCCGCCGGTGAGTCTCTGCCAAAGAGAATTTTAATTTCCTCAGAATCTCATTCTTTGCAGAGTCATAGAATATTCGTATTATAAAACGTTGGGTCTTGCTACTACCAAGAGACGATTGTCAGTTCTAGTGAACCAACAAGGTCCCAACAGATCATAAAAGAAAAACTTTCAGAATGCCAAATTACTCGTTATGGTTCCACGTGGCAATCTTGTTACGTAACGAGAACCGATAGTTTTCTCAAAAACTTGACTTTGCGGACGTTTCCATATCTGACAAGGATACGAACGTAATCCATTGATGTGTACAACTTTTTTACCAGTCATGAGCTTTATGTGACGCTATCCTACAACGTCAAAACGAGTTCCACCGAGTCCAACAAACCCCATTTGAGCTGTGGTGCGTTTCGTCTCGGTAATTGTCAAGCATCTGATTATTTTTGACGGTTGCTCAGACACCCGAAACACGACCACGTTGTTGGCCATCTACCAAATCAGCGAGACCTTTAAGCCTCTCGCTCCGTATTTTTAGGGGCAATCAGTCGGGCGTTCGCGTTACCGGCATCTTTTCTGTTTCCGTTTCTTATTTTTTGGAGTTTAACTTGTTGGTTGGTTTATCTAATAGTCCTGTTGGTTTGTAACCGTTCGCCAGTTGAGTGGGATGTCAACAGTCTTGAAGACCTGTTGTTTAACATTTGTGCATACCTCGGGTTAGCGAGTTGATCATATGGTTGTCCTTCTTTCACAACGCCGAGTTTACCAACAAACTCTCCGTGTGTGATCTCGAACGTTCCGACACAGGCCTTCAGATTAACCAGATTTGTGCTCACTTCTCATGGCAGAGAAGCGACAAAACCTGGGGCGAGATGGCGAGTATGTAATTTGCAACGTCATCTTTTCATAATTGACAACACCTCCTTTAATACCAAATGATGAAGGACCCTTTGTATCCAAGTTAATTTGTCATGCAGTATGTCAAAACCTTCGTTGTCCCATCATAGGCTTCCCACTCAGAATTCACATCACGTTGATGATTCTGGGAACTGGGGCGTATTCATCTAACCCCTTTTAAAAGTTTCTGGGGTAAGTGACATCTACTTGAAGATGTTCCTTAATTTGTGCTTCTGGCTCCTTTGCACAGAGGTCACGAGGAATGATGATTTTTGTGCACGTCACGAGGAATAACGTCATTAAAAACGCAGTAACCGAATACCATAGCCTCACCGGTTGCACCCTAGTATCAATGGCGTTCGATACGCAGAAAATTTCACCTAGATGATGTTTTCCTTAAGTGACATCATTTCCAGAGGTGTCTTCCTGTCTTGTTGTCGGAGCCACGTGTAACCCTTATAGATAATTCTCAATATCCTTTGTTACTGTCTCTGTGTCTGGATATCTTGCTCCATGAGCCAGTCCGCTCCGTTATATACCGTACCGCACACCACTCCTCTTTCCCAACATGCCAAAGCTTAGTCCCCACAAATGTAGCCTAGATCTTAGTGCACGGCTCAGAACCTTTCAACGCACTGTCCTGTTTGGCCAACCCGGTTCCGGAAATGATACCAATGACTAAACTACCCAACACTCAACCGCTCGGTAAGAGTTTCGGTTAAAAAATAACCAGCTGGTGAGCTCACTTTATCGGTCGGATAAAGCGGTCGCTCATTCATTTGTAAACTCCTTTGCAAGATACATGCAGTGGAGCAGATAGCGGCGACAGAAGCTCAGGTCAAAATTATCTCTTGGAGGTTAGCCTTTGTAGTGTTGTCTTGACGGTTTGTCGAACCATTCATTCTCAACGGTGGTCTGTCCTCTGAAGGACAGCTGGTCCAATCTGAGAGGATTAGCAGTGGACCGCGTTGTTAAAGTCATGTCTGTATAATTGTCAGAAGATAGTTTTGCGCGGTCAAGATGGCTCCTCGGCAACAGATCCTGCCGAATGGCACGATCCATTTCAGCAGTATATTGGTTTTGGAGAAGGCTTGTGAGACCTCAGAGGATCCCAATACCTAATTGTATTTGTGCCATTTGCGAAAAACCATCACTGGCGGTGGCAATAGAGGCGTAGGTATGGTGGGAGCACCGTAGGCGTGATGTGAGTCAGCCTTTTTTGAAGGAACAGTCATGTAATTGGGTCGTCCCTGAGACGGTGCCATCATCGGTTGTCCGGCAAAAGAGGATTCGTCGAAGGATAGGGTCCCAATGTTGTGGTCCATATGCCTGTGGCGTTTTAAATTGCGGAACATGACAGACTGGAGGTGGTTGATGGTTTCCAAAACTTAGGCGAGGAGTCTGATAACTATTGCATGTTGCGGTGGTGGAATAGGCACATGACTGAAATGAACCGGCTGAGATGGGGTTCTGGAGGGAGATTTCCTGAAGGGAAAGAGTTTGAATGAGTCGTTGACGAGGATATGGCATGATGAGGGCTTGATGGACCGATTAACCCGTGACGGAAACGGGAGCATCATATGTCCTGTCTCAGAGGTTGCGGCGCTACCATGAGACTTTTCCACGCTTGAGAGACAGGTTTAGGTCTCCCATTAGACTGGTTAGATCAGTTCTCGGGTGGAAAGAAATTAAATATTTCCACCGTCCCAGTTTTGGACATCGCTAAGATAAAGTGTCTGGATGCGACATTATCACGGGTTACTAAACCAGGATTACCTAATAGTCCTCTTCGAAAGCCCGGCACGATGATCTCATACACGAGGCGTCCTTCCTCTCTTCTTTGTGATACCTATAAAAGGCATCACTCTTTTCTTTTCTTTTTTTATCTAGGTTTTATTCTTCTGTGATTAATATACTAATTCGCTGATACTATCAATCCACACCTAGGTCACAATCTACAAATCTGTTGTCTCTTGACCGATACCAGCCCCTCTGTATATTTCTTGCTACTAAAAGAATACGACACCATGCATGCCTATGTCATGCTCACGTATCCCAACAATGACCCTCGGAAGTCAATATGAAAAAGCTGCGTAGTAGTTATTTCAAGTGGAGAGAAATTCATGTCGTTGGGGGTCATCTCCCCTGCCATTCTGTTGGTTTATTGACGAGTTCATTTTCCCCCACCCTTTACGGATGGTTGGACTACGTATTTATACAACGATTGTACTAAAAATAGATCCAATGCCAACAATACATGAGTGGCGTGGTGGCCATCATCACCAGGGACATATGTGAAGTCTTGAATAGATTTGCGTCATACCATGCATTGTAGTGCAGATTTCGACACAACCCCCACAATCGTTGTATAACATTTTTCGACTGACAAACAGTCGTAGACCATACCTTACACAACCAGTGTTGGAGGCTAACTTTGTAACTGTTGAAATCCATAATTGATTCTTAATTGAATACTTAAACATATATACTTAGCGTTCTTATATAGTTTTCTTATCATTCTTCTAGAATATTCTAGTATTCTGTATCCGGGGTCCTCTAGAATATTCTCGCATGTTCTTATGCATATTCATGCATATCCGTGCATATCAATTCCAGATTCCAACAACCAGAAATGGTCGCAGCCTCTTTAACACATCAGGCTGAACTGGCTTCGTTAACAAGTGAGCTTTCTTTCCACTGAGGAACTTGACTTCGATTTTCTTATGTGCACGATCACGTATCACGTGTAATTTTTCGTCGAAATGTTTTGTCCATGCATGGAAACCTGGATTCCCAGCTGTTTGAATGGCAGACATATTAAAACAATGGTACCTCCTCATCCTCTTTATTCAGAAACATGATGGCTTGTGTCAGCCACATAGACCCGTTAGAGGCTAACACTAACTATTCTACCTCACATGAACCCTGACACGTAAGAGTCGTTGGCTTTGATTTCCAAGAAACAGCTCCTCCCATGCGCGTACGCATTCTGCGATCTTCTCGAAATTGGCGCACTGTTATAATCTGAATCCACGTAGAATATAAATCTTTTTGGCGGCTGAGTATCCTTCGAAAATACGATACCCAAATCTGTCGTTGAAAACAAACATGAGAAGACTTGTCTTATCTTTTCCTTAATCTCTGGGTGCGGATATCCTGTGAATTTGGCGAGATATTGCACGGGACATGCAATGCCAGGCCTGACTGTTACAGCCAAGTGCATCAATGTTTCAATTTGTTTTTGCATCTCGTTGACCTCCTTCTCATATTCATCCGCAGTGAGTTCAAGAGGTGTAGCATTTTCAGGTCGGAAGCAATAGTTCGGACTGATCGGTGTCCCCTCTATAGACCTTGATGTTCGTTTGCCTCTGCAGTTCCTCTATGTAAGATGGTTCGCAGATCTTTATCGATATCAATTAACCATTTCTCTGGAACCTCCAGTCCAAGTAATTCACGCTTTACAACCCCTCAATCTCAGAGTTGTTAACTGAGATTGAATCAATTTCACGAGTGGAAAATTTGCTCGCGAAGTCTTTTACTATGCGTTCGAGAGATTTAACAGTTTGACCCAAAAGCAGTACGTCATCCACAAATATGGCTACCAATCCCATCAAGTTTCCCGCAGAATCAGTCTTATTGAAAATAGGCGGTGTTGTGTGACTGCTCAAAACCTTCGGACATTACGTATAGCGAATTGGCCCAGAGTCTGCCTGCCTGCTTCAAACATAGAGTCCTTTGCGCAAACGTAAAAGAACTTTTTCGTTGGATTTAGGCTTTGCATCAACACCCAATCCCTCTGGCTTTACCAAATAAAGCTCCGCATCAATTGTTGAATGAAGAAAGGCTATCTTTATATCTAACTGCCTCATCATCCAATTGTTTTCCACGGCAAGGCATAGGCAGAGGCGCAAAAGCTCAAAGCGGAGTGTCGGTGAGAACGTTTCAGAATACGTTGATGCATTCTGGACATCGCCTCTAGCTACAAGGCGCCCCTTGTAACGGTCTTTCTTCCTTGTAAACACCCATTTTGATGGGACAGCCCGTTTGAGTAGTTCTGGATCCGAAGTGACAATTGGTTCGGGATCGCATGTGAGGTTATTTTTATGAGCTTCCAATTCTGTGTTTGCTGCCTCCTGCCATTGAACATGTTCATCTGACGCCATTGCCGCCTTGAATGACTGAGGTGGTGTAAGAGCATGGTAATCACTAAGATGTCCACAATCATTAGGTTAACTGTTGGAGGCTAACTTTGTAACTGTTGAAATCCATAATTGATTCTTAATTGAACACCTAAACCTATATACTTAGCGTTCTTATATAGTTTTCTTATCATTCTTCTAGAATATTCTAGTATTCTGCATCCGGGGTCTTCTAGAATATTCTCGCATGTTCTTATGCATATTCATGCATATCAATTCCAGATTCCAACATTAACCTTTGATAAAACTGATTCGCATACGTGCTCTGTTCTCTTTGTGGGTCCAACTATCCGACCTGTTTCTCTTCCTGGCCAGTTGAGCAACACTTTCCTCTGATATACGGATTCTGGTAGGCGCTCCAACTAGATCGTTCTTCAGTGTCTTAGGAATCTGAGCAAAGTGACTCTGTTCACATTCACCAGATTGTAGTTGATGAGAATCCTCTTCTTCATTCGTTGAAGTAGTTGAGTCCACTTCGGTAAGAGCGTCAATTTCTTGATCATGATGACTCACATCATGTAGACAGGCGTTAGTATCGTGATTCTTTTCCAAACCTTGACCCTGTTCAGTATTTGCCTGAACACCCGAATGACTTACATCCAGTGTGGTATCAGGGGAACTCGAATGATTAACATTCTCTGAGGGATCATTGGAACCCATGTGACTTTCCCTTGTTCCAAAATATGTGATTGATCCTCGCAACCTCAACACCCTTGTCATCTTCTTGCACACCCACACCATCATAGTACACGTCATCTTTCGGTACAGTAATGTTATTATTCTCAGTAGCGTCTGTTAAGTTGACAGTCGTCGATGGCTGGGAAGATGTCCCGGGATCTGGACCATCCCAACACCAATTGGAAACGTGCCATTCTGTAGTGTGGAACTTTCATGCGATTCTCTTGGTGGATTTTCCGGGCAGTGTTCCCTGAAAGATGCAGAAGGTGACTCGTTTGGTCCGGAATCACATTATGTGTTAATCTTATATTCCGTTCGTTGTCAATTTGATTAGTAGTCGAGTCATCAACTCGACCATCAAGTTCTAGACGTATGAGCTCCTGAGATGGCTGATAATACATGATTTTATGGAACTTGACATGTTTTGTGTCCGAAAACTCCTTAGTTTCGGGAATGTATGTGACATAACCATAGGTATCATCGCTCGGCATCAGATATATGCCGTGGCTAGCCCGTTGCCCATATTTTGATGTGACACTGACTTTGCATCCAAATGGGTGCAAATGTTTAAGGTTGGGAATCCTTCCACTCAAAGTGGTATGCACTACCACTTAGCATGCGGTTGGACATAACTTTCTCATAAGTACTGAAAATTTTGCAGCGTACCGCCAAAATTTCACGCTCAGTCCAGATGCCGCTAAGAGTGTTCTGACATCAGCAGAAATCGTCAGATTTTTCCTCTCGCTGACGCCGTTGGAACTTGGGGTGCAGGTAGACGTATAAATCTGCTTGATTCCTTGTTCCTTGCAATATTGTGGTTGCGAA
>PPLB01008135.1:2233-15477 GCA_003706365.1 Citeromyces siamensis
GTTATACAGCGATTGTGGGGGTTGTGTCGAAATCTACACTACAATGCATGGTATGACGCAAATCTATTCAAGACTTCACATATGTACCTGGTGATGATGGTCACTACGCCACTCATGTATTGCTGGCATTGGATCTATTTTTAGTACAATCGTTGTATAAATACGTAGTCCAACCATCCGTAAAGGGGAGTAGAAATGAACTAAACAGTACATCAACAGATTCCTGATATGGATCGGATTTTGGTAACATACTCCAGAAGAATTTTGGTAGATTAGCTGAATTGAAAAGAGATCGTTTCATAGTGCCAGATTTTTTCTTTCACTTGCACCGTTTGATGCTGGTGAGTGAGAAGATGTAAAGATCTGCCTTATTCGTTCGCTTCTCAGGAAATCACGAACTCGAACGTTCCGATATTCCTCGCCATTGTCGCTCAGGATATTCCCGACATAGTCCTTGATAATTTCAAGAATATCCCTCTTTTTAATGAATCTAATCAACGGTTGATTTGATCTGTACTCTTCGAGACTGTCTTAAATGGCATCTGTTCTGCGAGTATCACCAATTAAGTAATCCTGACATGGCGAATCATCAAAATGGTCTGAATTAAACATCACCCCTTGATTAAGACTTCTTGATAGTAGTCTTAATTCGATCTTTAGATGGATGACTCAATATTTGATGAATATTGTTGATCTTCAATGCCTTAGGCTTGACTATTTATCGCCCAAGGAAGTTAGTAGATCACTGTCAAGCTTATTTTTATGTGACCGTCCTTGTAGTTTAACGTCATGTCGGACGTGTCCAGGTGATGCCATGCGCCACTACACAATGATACAAACGTGCAATCTACCGTTGGTGTAGCATTACATAATTCGTTTTTCTTTTTCATCAATCCTGACCGTAAGTCACCACGTCAATAGGAGTTCCGTTGGGTCCAAAACCATTCACGCCACTGTGACCTACGTGTCGGTAGTTGTAAGCAGCTTCTGACAGTTGCCGGACACCCGAATCGACAACCACATTTTCGATCCCAACCACCGAGGTCTCGTCTGCCGAATTAGCATGACCTTTCCAGGCCCTGCTCTCCGGCTTCTGAGGGGCAATCATCTCCCATGACCTTTTTTCTGGCAAACCCAGCATTTTCCACGGAACGGCTTCCGTTTCTTGATTTGTTGGTTTGCCTTATTGGTTGTTGATTCCAACAGACCAGTACTCCCGTTGCGTTTGTAACTTTTCTTTATCCGATTGATATTGATTGACAATTGAATCAAAGACAGTTTCCACCTTCGGATCTGTGTTGAGGACCCTGACGTAGTTCGAGATATGAGCAAACCTTCCAGTTAGGGAGTTGATCATATAAGTGATATATCTATCATTTGGCTGTCCCGTAGCTCTTTCGTATTCATCGTTCAGCACGCTGAGTTTACCAGTTCTTCGGGTGTAATCTGACCATAATACTTCAAAGACAGAAGCAAAACTTTCCCAACTCTTCCAACACAGGCCTTCAGATTAACCAGTTTCTTAGGACCGCTTCTCATGGTAGAGAAATGACAACGCATCCTGGGGGCCAGAGTCATGGCGATGTGAGTTTCAGCCTCACCTTTTCATAATCAACATTGTCAATGGTTGATTCAAGACCAGCATTAGCAGCATCAATCGCCTCCTTTAATCACAATTGATGAAAAAGCCTTTGGATTTGATTATACCAAGTTGGAACATACATTTGTCACACTTCTTGGTATAGTCGAATGTCCAAATTTCGTTCCCGTACCATCATATCTCCGCTCCATAGAATTCGCACCATGTTGATGATGCGAGGAACTGGAGCAGCTTATGCTGTGTGGTTCGCACTCATTGTTTTCTCTCCTTCCAGGTATCTACAAAACCTTTCGTAGTAATAGTTTTTCGGGTTAGTGTCTACCTGAAGCTGCTACTTAATTGGAGTCTTTTGACTCCCTTTTATACACGAATTATTGCTGCATGAGGATGCATATGGTTACTCCGCTTTTGAAGATCATTGCTCGTGATGGAAATGTGAAAGTTCATGAAGGTTGACTATTTTCATGGACGTGTGAATGATCTCAATCAAAAGCAAGCTTGTTGGAAACGCATCCTAGTATCGAATGCCAACTGATCCCATGCATTGACGCTTTACATACTGGGTGATCGAGGGCGTACATAGAACTTGGACGAAATGAAATTTTCAGCATTTAAGAGTGTAATTCAAATCAAAAACAGGTCTCGTACTGCTGATGGCGGTCCACCATGGAGTAATTGGCAGCCTTTTGAGCTCTGTAGCCAAGTTGCAGATCAGAGTTCCATGTAAAACAGTCGCCGATAGTTTCATTGAACGAATCCAAGGTGTGATCAGCTGTGCACGCCGTCCCAGTTTTCCTTTTTTATTCTTTGGCTTCCCCTTTCTGACAAGTCCAAATAACCATTTCGATCAGATTCGATTTATCTTTGTCGAATCGGTATTATTCAGTAATTTGGCATTGTAAACTCCACTGCATGGCCTGATGGAAGTGACAAACTGTTTGGGGAGTGTTCCACCGTCATCTATAAATGATAGCCAATTGGGTTATGAGACATCGTTTTGTTTCATACGGGCTTGAACTATTGATGGTGAAGCATTCTTCTCGCGGCTCTCACACAAATCAGCTTCAGCTAGAATAATGGTGACACCTCGCGATTCGATTAATCAACCGTTGACTATATCCGCGTGAATCACCCTCTTACTATATTTGGATACTCCCATCAGAAGTCAAGGTAAACAATATATTCATTAGTCATAATCATTACTTTCTTATCCACTGTCCCGTCTTGAGGGACAACAGGTTCTCCACGATCTCGGCCTCCTTTTTCGGCACTTGCACATTGACATCCTTTTCTGTTAGCGTTGCCGGCTCAGACGTACTCTTCACAGGTGAACTTTTGAGGTTTGGATCCTGGTACACTTGGAATGGGGGCCGCGTTGGGTCAGGGGACGAAGACATTTGCCTGTCTGGCCTTGAGCGGAACTTCAAAAAGACAGGCGACCGCGGAGACTGTTTTGTAGGGGAGGAGGGAATCGCTGCTGAAGTGGTAAACGTCTTTGTAGGTGTGTTATGAAGCCCAAGCTCAATAGTTCTTGAGGAATTGGCACTGTTAGTCTGAGATTGTCTTCTTTTCGCCTGACGCTTATTCTGGAACCATATTTGAACAGCTTTTTCCGTCATGTCTACTTTTGCTGCGATTTCCTGTCTTCTGGCCTTGTTTGGCGTGCTACCGAGCTCAAACTCTCTCTGTAAGATGGCCAACTCTGTCGGTGACGTTCTACGTCTCTTACGACGAGCCAGTTGTGCGTTATCGATCGAAGGTTCATGCGAGGGGAATGTAGCTGGTGAATGCGAGATAAATGCAAATGCTTTTGTTTCTGATCTTTTCCTAGAGGACACAGCAGGCGTCGCAATTTGCATAGGCGGCCGTATCGGGGTCATGTCAATTCTTCTAGGGGTCATGTCTTGTACAACAAGAGGCACAACGTTGGAATGACACGGTGATGATGGCGCAGATACAGAGTGTCTCTCTGATGATTCCAATAGAGACGCAAAAGATGGAAGCCTTGTGCATTGCGCACTTTGCGATCTCTTGGCTTGCGGAGTGGCCACGGTGGTCATTGCAAGAATTGGGGGATTTGGACTCTACTTATTTACCAAATTCGTGTTTGTTCCTGTATGCACGCTCGTACCTGAGACCGCGTCAATTATGCCTCAATCGGGAAGATGCATATGCATACTGCAGCTCACCGTGTTTAAGTAAACACCCCTTGCGTCTGGCAGAGATGGACGAAATTGTCCATTGAGCCCAGGTGGTCTACTTTTCTAAATCAGCAGACGCTAGCCGAGAATTATGATCACTTGATTACAGTTTGTGGCTTTTTCTTTAGGAATAATGCGACAACTAATAGCGATATGCATGAAGCAGGGGGGGCTTGTTTACGTCCCCCTGCAAACAACGTCTGGATCATCCGGGACTTTGCACTTATTAAATGCTGCATAGGAGAGTGAATTATTGTCACCATTGTCTTGGAAAATGGGAGATGTGATGCGCTGCACTACTAGTTTTTTTCAAGTCTGCAATTTACTTACAAGGTTATCAGACTGTCTCTCATTCTAAAGTCGTGTAGGTCTCTCCTATGAGAGGTTTTCATCAAATGTCATAATAAATTATGAGGCTGAAGGTGCGAAAATAGCCCCAACATAAAACATAAAGGTTAGACTCTCACTTGTAAAGATCCCAAAATGCATCTCACTTGTTGTGTCGTTGACTTTTTTTTTTTTGCCCGTCTAAAGCGGATGGCCCCAACAGTGTCTCGTTTCTCTGTAGAACTGCTCACTGAATGCACTGTCGGTTTTTCTCTGAAGGTCACACAGTTATCAGTTATCTCCCTTATTTTCTTATTATGCAAAGCACAATTCTAAAACCACAATGGTTTACTATGTAAAGGTTTGGGGAAACTTTGTAAAATAATCCATGGAGTCTCTGCTGGCCTCTTATGTCCGCAGCACACCATCCTCACACCATCCCCACATGCTGTACCTATCAAGTCACTTATCCCAAGAGTCGATCTATAGACACAAGCTGTTCCTCTTTTTTTATGGAACTCTTTTCTGCCGCGAACGTTGTACTATAACAACTCCATTTCAGAGACCCCATGCATACATGTTCGAGAAGATCCTTATGCCAGATTCCAGACGACTTCTCAACGTTCTCGAACGAATTAAACCGCAGCATCTACCCTTCCAATTCATATACAACTGAAATCTACAGAGTATCAAGCCAGCCTCACAGTTGTTTCAAAATCCTCTACATAGTTCTTTCCTTAAAGACTTTCATTCCAAATATTCCCGCCAGCACATTGGAAAGAAGTGAACACATCCGGCGTGTCAATGTCTACTGCGGTTTTGCAGACCCTCTGTAAATGTCTCCAGGAAGAATCGACTGTCATAGGATGTTCTTTCTGTGGCGATTTCAGTCTTACGCGTGACTGCTAAGGTGTTTTAGAAACAGAACAGCCGCACGTGTACCTGACGCATACCGTCAATCTGGAGGTGCACTGTGTAAAAACAGAGAGCTTCAATCTGTGAATGCCGTTCTACAGAACTGAGCCCGCAAGAACTCAATGGTTATTGCAGCCACAGGTGGGTGTATTGGATCAGCCGCGAGCCGATACTAGGATGCATGTCGAATGCAATGCCGGACTAAAGGACTACTGGATTCGGTTACTCCACTCCTTGTCATCACATGTTCGTGACATTTATGCATTCGAATGAGCATTCCCCACAAACCCTATGCATCCTCTTTCAGAAGTAATTCGTGTATAAAAGGCGGACAAAAGGCTCAGATAGAAGTACTACATCATTTACCCGAGAAGCCATTACTACGAATGGTTTCGTGAATACTTGGAAAGAGAGAAATTATGAGTGGGAACTGCACAACTCAAGCTGCTCCCAATTCCTCGCATCATCAACAAAATCCAATATCTCACCAACATTCCTATTCTAGAGGCATTGGGCAGTGTTAAACTTTGGCCACACCGTTGCCGGTGCCCATGATCTTTTCTCGAGGCTGCCCATAGTGATGCTATCCAAGAATACAGCTATGTCATCTGAAGTTTTCGAAATGTGTGGGCGCAAGAGCAATTACTGAGCCCGTACCTAAAGTCTTAAGTGATATCCCTTTGGATGATATGAATGAGAAAGATATGAATAGTTATTGGCTTGAGTCCAAATTAGTGAGGTTACTTTGATACAGGCAAAATCCACATGGTCCACAAGCTCCATTAGTAACCTGCCTTCTTTTATCCGGTGAGGTTTACTACCGCAACGAAACGTCGTCTGATCACCGAAAGCTCCTAGCCGGAAAGCGGGTTGCCTTACATCGAAGTAGTTGTAATGGATTCCCAAGAAGATTCCACTTCGGAGCACACATCGTTCCTATGTGAAAACGCGTGCAGACTCACAAAAGCTCCAAAAATCAGAGCTGGTTATTGCGAAATTTTCGGAGAATAATCTGGATGGTGTCGATAAAACCACGAGAGACTATAGCTCTACGAGCTCATTACGGGACTATTGGCTATATCCTACAGACGAGCCTTATGAAGCTTCTTGTAAACTTTGAAGGCGGCTCCCGTCGAACTATGTCTCGTCCAACAATAACTCACCAATCAGGTTCTTAATTGCCCTTTCGGAAATGCCATCAGCAATGAGTTTTCAGTGAGAGAAAACTACCCACGCAGTTTCACTACTTTGGATTCATACCATTAACTAAACACGGATCTCCTTTCCAAAGGTCAATCATTTGTGAAAAAATGCCATCTTCTGTGGGACTTGTAAGAGCAAATGGGAAGCTGAAGCACGATAGAAACCCGACGCAATAACACATTATCGTTTTCGGGGACATCAAAGATTTCCACAAACCTTAAATGGTCGTCAAATGTGTTGATCCAGGACGCCAGATTAATATCACCACGGCTTGGGAAGAGATCCTGTGAGATGTACGAATTGATTCTACATCGCACGATCTATGTGCTGAATGACCTAAGTATGCATGGTGAAAAGACCTTAATTCCTGCATAGAGAGACCGATTATTATCCACCCGGTAATGCAAACAAACATTACTAGTCTGCTTGGAGACTTAAATCTATTTCCACATGGAATCAACAGTACTACGATCCCTCCAATTCCTGCTGATGCTCCCGTTTATGATTACCACCGCCACGGGTCAATCGCCACGAGCCATCATAACGCCACATCTCCGGCGACAGCTCACTCTTTTCCTCTAGGAAACTCCCAGGTGAAATCTGCAAGAACCACACCACAAGCTGTTCTGCCATCGCAGCAACAGTATGACTTTCAACTGTTCGCAGGATCCTCAGTTCAATTTAAGGATTCCTCAGCCACCTCCTGTTCAATATGGAACGTCACAGGTATATGGCCAACCGCTTGCTCCGGGGCCAACTTTTCCACATGTTTCCACAGCCTCTTTTGCGCCGTATGGAATGCAAGGATCAACAATGATACCACAATTACAGGGACTCCACGTTTTCAGAGCTGGTGTTTCAGGTTCGTTGAGGAGGAGCTATCTCGACCCAACGAACGCCTCCTATCAACACGCTCCTGCACAAGCTGGCGAAGGCTCAAAATGGAATAGCACTGTCCATGGTAACCACCCTGCTATTGGACACCCGTCGTGGCCCTTATGAGCCACTAATTACCAAACTCAACGGCACTCCAGGACCGAATCCCGGATGATCCGCCTTGAGATGACGCGTCGATATCAATATTTAACGGCTTCATCACGTTACCGCAAACAATCGACATCAAACGATACATCGACGTCGAAGAGTCCCACGTCAGGCAACTCGCCACCGGCTACCAAAACCAACGGCCATAAACTTTTTATCAACACGTGTCACAAAAATTGTTTGTCGAGCTACTGCTACAGCCACATCCCGGAGGTGGAATCTACTTTTTCGTTTATTGCTATAAAAGAGCCTCCATAGACACGACATTTTTACATAGATGTCTACCTGTATTACCGAAAATGGTGGATTATTTTGTCAGAGAAAGTAGGTGGCAGTAACCGAGATTCTATGGCAATAGTACACAGGGAAGAAGTTCAACGATGAACCATAAAAGAGTTACCATCCGAATTCCTGACACATTATCAATAAAGTGCTACCACGGTGGAAGCAATATAAATTGAACCCAACTTGGACAGAAAGATGCCAGCGATGGTAATGAAACCATCAGTCGTGCTGTCCTGCTCGCCCTACCGTTGGATAAGTCATATTCACAAACAAGGAAATGGTACCACCACAGGGGAAAACAACAATGAAGGCCTTGCAGGTTTTTCGGGCAACCTGCTTCATCCGGCACAATGTCGGACATCCTTTCCAAAGGTGTCATCCTGATTCCTAGGAGACAATTCATTGTATTCCTGAGGCAATATTGTGCGTCTTTGTGTTTGCTTCGACCTTCAACCTTTTCTGAACGAGCCGGTTCCTTTATATACCTACCGTTCCGTACAGTCGGCCACTCCTCCGTTCTCAGCACGACTAGACCTAAGACCAACAAACGTGGTCTAGATCTGTGCCGATCGTGCGTATGGTTCGGTCCAGCTCCTTGTAACATACGCTGCAAAATGGGCTATCTTGCACCAGTAATTCAGAGGACTATCTTTATTATCGATGGGATTTAAACTCCACTCCTTTGCACCCACATATACATAAGCCAAGTCTCACGTAGTCTGCAAAGGGCTTACTTCTGATTTCTGTAGGTTTTGTGAATCTATTCGGAGGTAGACGAAGCCACTTTTAATTTTTTGGTAGGCCAACTGTTGGGGTGTCAAAGTGACGGGCATCCTGTGGAGATTTTGATAAACCTCCACATATAGGTTTTCTGCTACTCTGTTGAACTTGTGCGGCGTAATTTAATAGTTTTAGATCCACAAAAGATTGATCGAAACCACCGACACAACACCGAACGAGGAACAAGAGGCGTTATCACAGTGTGACAAATTCGTGAATGCCATGGTATAAAGCCTTTCTCGATGAGACGGTGCGGCGACAAATATGTTACGTACCTTGTGTCGAATGATGACTTGGATTCGCAGTGGGTCCGGAATTCGGGTAGATTCCACTTTTTCCAAAATCCCCTCAGACATTGAGCCAGTACAAACTTACTATAAGCGTTTTCTACACTGCGCATTACATCGTACGCACTACAATCATTCACGGAATGTCAATGGAGGGTGCAGAACGATGCATGCGCATGCATATCCACGTGTACCTCCGTACACCCCACATGAAACTTGTACATCTCTTTATAGCACTTGTTGTAGGTGAATGCTTTGAATTACCAATTCTAGAATCACTCAACCTCACGCAGAGAGAACCTGCGATTGTCGAGCTGAGTAACGGTAGAAAACGGACGCTGCACGGACGGTTCCTCCACATAACCGACTTGCACCCGGACCCTCTGTACCAGGCCGGCAGCGAGGTGTCGAATGCGTGCCATAGCGGCAAGGGAGGATCTTCTAAATACGGAGATGCGATGATGGGGTGCGATTCTCCGATGAAATTGGTGCAAGATACGCTGTCGTGGGTGAGAGACAATTTGAAAGACCACATAGATTTCGTTATATGGACCGGAGACAATGCTCGGCACGACAACGATAGAGACTTTCCTCGTTTAGAGCACGATATTTTCTCGATGAACGAACAGATCGCGTCGATGATGACCGATGCGTTTATGGATAAAGGTGAAGAGGACGTAGACCCGTGGGATCGCCGCATAAAGCTGATCCCAAGCGTAGGAAACAACGATGTGTACCCACATAACCTTTTCGCACCTGGGCCGACTTTGCAAACTCGAGAGTTCTGGAGAATATGGCGACACTACGTTCCGCCCGAGCAACTGCACGTTTTCGTCCGTGGAGCGTATTTTTTCGTCGAAGTTATCCCCGACAAGCTTGCCGTGCTGTCGATAAATACTTTGTATCTTTTCCAGTCGAATCCGCTCGTGGACAATTGCGACAAACCGAAGCAGCCGGGATACAGGCTGTTTGAGTGGCTCGGAGTAGTGCTAGAAGAGATGAGACACAGAGGCGTCAAAGTGTGGCTGTCGGGTCATGTACCACCCAACGGGAAAAACTATGACAGCAGCTGTCTCAGGAAAATTACAACTTGGATGCACGAATACAGAGACATCATTATAGGTTCCGTCTACGGCCACATGAACATTGACCACTTCATTCCGCTCGACTCTGAAATGGAGTACACCTCCAAAGATACGCTGTCACGCGATGTTGTCTATCGCCCGATGGGCGCTGCTCCAAAGGGGAAAGTGGATTACATGGAGAACGAAGTACGGTCAGTTTACGCCAAGCTGACAGATGATTACGAACGGTACTCCATCGCTCATGTCGGGCCGAGCGTCATCCCAACGTTCAATCCTGGCTTCAGGGTGTGGGAGTATAACATTTCAGCGATTGCCGATGGGAAAAGCGAGACTGTGCACGGTGAAAACGCTAAAAAGGACAAATCGCAACCACCTAAAATGCCCAAGAAAAACGCTTTGGGGCCTGCCTATGTGCCCCAACTTTTTTCTCCAGTGAGATACGTGCAGTACTATGCTGATCTCAAAGCTATCAATACCGGTGCACCGTTCGAGTACAAGGTTCAGTACGCCACAGACGACGAGGTGTACCAGATGGAGTCTCTTCTCGTCAAAGATTGGATAGATTTGGGCTTGAAGCTGGGAGCGAAGCAAAAGGGGAAACCCAAGAAGGAAAAGAGCAAACTCAGAAAGCTCTGGAAAAAGTTCCTCAACAGGGCTTTTATAGCCACAGGGTACGAAGAGCTGTAGGAACTGCATTACGCCTTTTTATTCGTCTGCTCTTCTTTTTCGTTCTGTGGTTTTATCGTGGGTGGAACTTATCCATAGATTGCCGTTCCCGTTAAATAGAGATATCTGCGATCCTTCTGTGGCTGTAACTAACAGATCTGCGGGTTTCAGTTCCCTTCTTTCGAACAACTACCCACAGTTTCAGACTGATTCGACGTGTTTTGCTTTTTCCAAACATCACATGATTTAATACTACCCCCTCAGTATTCTCACATTTAATCACCCCACCTCGTTGCGTAAACAGAGCGGTAAGTCCTCCATTCTTTGAACCCACTCTTCTCCAGACTCGCCTTTTGTGCCTTCTCCACGCCAGCCAACATACACCTCTCCCACTTTTCCTGTTTGCGGCAATAGGTGACGGCTGTGCAAATGAGACCCAGCTTAAAGGCCTCAACAAGGTTTTTGTACGACTGATCAACAAACAACCCGGACAGTCCTCCTGTTTTCGCTCCGTTAACGAATGGATAGTACTTGGAAAGTGCGCTCTTTCCGCTGAAAACAACAATGGCACCCACTATGGATCTGCCGCTCGGCTCCATCGCCTTGAGAACAGTGACATTTGTCCCGTTAATCGAGATGGCATCGTAAAGTGCACGGCATGGGTCATTCTCCACGAGACTCAAAACGTCCGTTGGCGAACCTACATCAAAGCACACCCCTAACACCTTCAGCTCTCTTGCAAGCTCGCTCGGGACAGACCACTGGGCCAACTCCAGCTCCATTACCGATAACAGCGGCGAGTCCACTTTGCTCCACCCACGGTGGAGGAAGAATGACAAATCCTGGGCAAACCAGACAAGAGGGAATGAAGATCCCACAGTCACTTGTTTCGACCCGCGAACCTCCCTAAGATAGCGCAAAGCAGATGACTCCAGACTGTCGCCTATGGATTGTCGTCTCTTGGAATGGTCGACCAAAAGAGTTAGAAACGATCCCTCCTCTCTTGTTTGGTCAAACCACGTAAGGCACACGCCATACAAGATGTTCATCGACGGGTTCCGTACCACAAAGTGTCGCTGCGAATCATCCTGTAGTAACAGCCCGAGCTGGTTGAGCCATCCCGTTGTGACATCCGAGTTACTGAGAAACAGCGAGCTGAGATTGACCCAGTCCCTTCTCAATTCGAGCTCTTCAACAAGCCATTTCCGCTTTTGTCTTTTCACCGCTGGGGCTGGATCCAACCTCCGTTTTAATCCTTCTCCAGGGATTCTTCCTACCGCCTTCATTGAACCAAAAAGAACCGGCGGAAGAAATTCCAGAGCATGCTGGGAGTAATCATATGTACACAGGTATGCGGATCCAATTTGGTTGCTGAAGAGAAAGTCATACGGTGACGAAACGCTGACAATCACTAGCGGGATTTTGCTGCAGAGCATGGAAACGTGTTTTGCAAAACCGATTTGAAACATATTCCTAGATGCGTTCCCCACAACGAGAATAACAGCTTGCGCATGCTGGATAAGCGATTCGTGCTGGTTGGTTATGCCATTGGCAGTGTACGACGTGTGAATAACATTTCCCTTGGAGATTTCCGCCAAACTTTTCCCCAATTTCTTGAATATATCCTCACCAGGGTAAGAACCTCTTGATTGCGGATGCAGGGCAGGATGTATAGGTTTCAGAAGTGGGGTCAAAAGCACCAGCTTGTCATTATGCGAAACGCTTTTCGTTAGCGGAAGGCAATTGCCATTATCACGCACCAGCGTAATAGATTTTTCGTAAGCCTCAGAAGATAACGACCGATGTTGAACCAGAGGATGAGGCGTGAATACCGTATTCCAGCTTCCAACCTGGTCCAAAAGTTTATCAACCCTCGCTGCAGCTATCTGGAGCATCTCTGTATAATCTGGATTCAATATTGCCTTGCCCAGTGACCCAAGTGCCTCTTCTTGGAACCGCAAATCTTGACACACAAGCACGATATCGCATCCCGCAGAAATGGCCATGATGACGCCCTGCCCTAGACCGACATTTTGGTACAAAGCGTCGAGTTCCAGACACTCACTTAGCACGGCACCGCGGAAATGGAGCTTCTCCCGCAGTAATTCGTTCAGTATTACGGGACTCAGGCACGCGTGAATCTCATCGGGCGAAATATTCGGTACGGCGCATCCACCTGCGTGAATACCATCAAGGAGATCCATCTCTATCAGTGCTTTGAAAGGCTGTATATTAAAACTTTCCAGCTGATGGATATTCTCTGAAATCATCGGGAGCTCCAAGATGTGGTCAACAAACGAGGAACCAATCCCGGGGAAATGTTTTCCAACCACAAGAAGCCCGGCTTCCCTGAATCCCTCAGCAGCTTTCTGTCCGAATGATATCGTTTCAGGGACACTAGACGAAAAACATCGTACACCGAGTAACTGGTTGGACATTTTCGACACAACATCAAGAACTGGGCCCATGATAATGCTAAATCCAAGCGATTTCAGTTCAGATCCCATCGCTTTGCTCACTCGATACACGAGATCGGGAGATCCTGACGCAGCTAGTGCCATAGCACCAGGAAACTGCGTTATGGACTCTGCATCGTAAAGAGAATTGCACATGCCACCCTCTTGATCAATGGCAAACAGCAGCGGTCTCGAATAGCCTGATGTGAGTGCCAGTCTTTGCAAGTCGGCGATCAGTTTGCGCGTCTGCGAAGCTGACTCAAAGTTTTTGCTGCCTAAAATAAATGATCCCACCTTATGCTTCTCTATTAGCTTTATAGCCTGGTCTGTGACGCTAGCCCCTTCGAACCCGGCCATCAGCAATTTCCCAGGTATTTCCTCCATAACCTTCCTTC